>JBBPBX010040976.1:0-29095 GCA_038048925.1 Garcialebias charrua
TCCGTCAGTTGACCTTAGGTCATGTAACCTATGTCGGTCCATCAGTTGACTTCATGTCGTGTGACCTATGTTGGTCTGTCAGTTGACCTCAGGTCATGTGACCTATGTTGGTCTGTCAGTTGACCTCGGGTCATGTGACCTGTGTCGGTCCATCAGTTGACCTCGGGTCATGTGACCTGTGTCAGTCCATCAGTTGACCTTAGGTCATGTGACCTGTGTCGGTCCGTCAGTTGACCTCAGGTCATGTGACCTATGTAGGTCCGTCAGTTGACCTTGGGTCATGTGACCTGTGTCGGTCCGTCAGTTTACCTCAGGTCATGTGACCTGTGTCGGTCTGTCAGTTGAGCTCGGGTCATGTGACCTATGTTGGTCCATCAGTTGACCTCGGGTCATGTGACCTGTGTCGGTACGTCAGTTGACATCAGGTCATGTGACCTGTTTCGGTCCGTCAGTTGACCTCAGGTCATGTGACTTGTGTTGGTCCGTCGGTTGACCTCAGGTCATGTGACCTGTGTCTGTCCGTCAGTTGACCTCGGGTCATGTGACCTTTGTCGGTACGTCAGTTGACCTCAGGTCATGTGACCTGTGTCGGTCCGTCAGTTGACCTCAGGTCATGTGACCTGTGTCGGTCCGTCAGTTGACCTCAGGTCATGTGACCTGTGTCGGTACGTCAGTTGACCTCATGCCGTGTGACCTGTGTCGGTCCGTCAGTTGACCTCATGTCGTGTGACCAGTGTCGGTCCGTCAGTTGACTTCATGTCGTGTGACCTGTGTCGTTTTGTCAGTTGACCTCATGTCATGTGACCTGTGTCGGTCCGTCAGGTGATGGACAACAATAGTTCAAGCATGTTGTAGAACACAGCAATGGGCCACCTGCATGTACCGGCACGTATCGTATATACATGTGCCAAGGACAAGGAGAGACAGTACTTGTAAGCAAAATAATTTATTTGACAGACCATCAGGGTTACAGGATAATCAGCACAGCAGTATAAGACAATTTTATGCATAAAATTGTTCTGGAGCAGACAAAGCTTTCCGTTCAGTGGATGTCCCAAAATGCTCAACTGTGAGATAAATTCAGGGTCTGTTATGTGTGAATTCAGGTCAGGGCCTCTCTTCTGACTAAGGGGGGAAGTGCAAGCAGAGTCTTACTTACCTGGTGGAAACATTGGAATGCAGTCTGTGCAGTCTGGTGTGGTGGGGGTGTCTGAGTTGAGTGCACACATATTTATAACAAAAGGCAGTTAATGGTCCAATGATTGTTCAGGAGAAGGAGGGGGTTTGTCCTCAGGATCTTGAAAATTCAGTCATCCTAGTGTTAAAGGCAACTGCTTGCAGATCAGTTTGTTTCTCCTTCTTCACACGCTACAAGTTCACCATTAGGACTTTTCAAAATGGCGTCCGCGACGGCCACCAAAATTAAGAACATACTCAGGGAATCACAAGGAACTCAGGAGACAGAGGCAACAGGAGACAATGCCAGGACAACGATAAACACAGAGATACAGACTTATTTTTGATTTGATGTTTATTCATTCATTTTAAAAGAACAATACAAAACAGTTTCATCAGATACAAGGATGAATAGACTTTTAGCTGAATGGATGGATGAATAGACAGTTAGCTGGATGGCTGGATGGATGATCTTTAACAAGTTCTAAAATCATTAAAATTTAACCTCAGCTTGTGCCTCTGACCCAACAGAACCTCCTTCAGCAGCAGAACCCTCTGTGGTTCTCTGCAGGACTTCATCAGTCTCTCTCCTGGTTCTGGAGGAGTTCTGACCCACTCTTCTTTCCATTGTTGCTTCAGTTCTTTGAGGTTTCTGCTCAGCTCTCTGAAGGTCCCACCTTCAGGTTCTGGACTCTGACTGGGCCGTTGATTTGATTATTTGATGTTTATTCATTCATTTTAAAAGAACAATACAAAACAGTTTCATCAGATACAAGAATACAAGTAGGATAAAATGAAAGGAGCAGAAAGAAGATGAAATCTTATTATATCTGCCCCTTATTTCACAGTTTGTTCAACCAATGATAACCTTCAAACTACATCACAAAATGAATAACTACTTAATTTATCTAACTGTAATACACAAACTACATCACAAAATGAATAACTCTACTTAATTTTTCTAACTGTAATACACAAACTACATCACAAAATGAATAACTCTACTTAATTTTTCTAACTGTAATACACAAACTACATCACAAAATGAATAACTCTACTTAATTTTTCTAACTGTAATACACAAACACACTAAGCTACATCATAAGTACAACATAAGTGTAATACACAAACACACTAAGCTACATCATATATAGTTTTTGAGCAAGTCCTTTTTGACCTTTTTCTTAAATGTATACATTGATTTTGCATTTTTAACATCACTCTCCAGAACATTCCACAATCCAACTCCCTGAATTGAGGTAGACCGTCCCTTTAAGCTGGTTCTGAATTGTGGTTTGATGAATATCTGTCCCTTTAAGATTGTAATAACTTTGTCTAAATTTCTTTGGATATTTAAAGGTAATGTGTTATTATGAGCCCTATACATAACTGATAAAATACTATATTCTACCAATTCCTGGAATTTCAATAAATTTAGCTGAAGAAACAAGGTGTTTGATGGGTGACTGAAATGTTTTCTGGTGATTACTCTTACAGCTCTCTTTTGTAAAATAAAAACAGGCTTTGTAATTGTTTTGCACGCTTTTCCCCAAACCTCAATACAATAGATTAAATGTGGAACAATGATTGTGTTATACAACATATACAGAGCTTTATCAATTAAAAAATCCCTGACTTTATATACAGGTACATGAACACACAGCATGACAATCACAAACACCTGGACAACAAAATGGAGGAGATAAGCAAGACAATTAACAGAGAGACCAGGGAGTGTAGGGATGGGGACCCACCACCTGAGAGCAACATGCTTACAACTGTTATCTTGAAGTTCTAGGGTGTAGAGAGCCACAGAAACGGTTATGGTAGGCCGGATTTGGCCCACGGGCCTTGAGTTTGACACATGCGATCTAGTGGTACTAAAAGTAACAAAAGAAGAAGAAAAAAACAGCCAAATATGTCAGCAGTTTAGCTAACAGACTTTGGAATGGGTACATTTTGTCCTTGTCAAACCTGTTGAAGAGAACCAAACTAAATACTCTGAAACTCAAACAACTTACTGTATAACAGTTCATGCACCGCTAGTTGGCAGTGTAGTGCAAATATTGCATAACTTGCTGCTACCAATTGTTGAATTTAATTAGCGGATTAGAATTAGCTTCCCCTAATTTTCATAAGACATTAGTGCTTTTGAAATTGCGGACCTAAATAAATTAATTAGTGCTTTAGAAATGGCGGAACTAATTTTTGGATTAGCGTTGCCCACCACTGAGACTTAAAATATATTCCATCAGCTGTAGTTCAGAAAGTGGTGCCTGTCCAGTCCACCGCCATTGTTAGAAATGCCAGCTGTCCGCGCGTGTGTGCTGCGCGCATGTGTTCAAACAAAAGCTTAGCGGGAGATGTGTACATTATCAACGAGGGGTCAGCAAAAAACCTCCACCCTGAGCGGTGGATCAGAAAACCATCGGATTCAAAGAGGAGGGCTAGTGGACTCGTGTAAACGATGAGCAAAACCGCAGAGAAAAAGGAGCGGTTCCACTCAAAATACGCGCCGTGTAAACGGGACCTAAGGGGCCATTTACATGACGCGTATTTTGAGTGAAACCGTTCCTTTCTCTCTGCGTTTCTGCTGATCGTTTACACGAGACCAGTGGCCCCCCTGTTTGAATCCGATGGTTTTTGGACCCAGCTCTCAAAGTGGAGGTTTTTCACTGACCCCCCGCTGATAATGTAAACATCTCCCGCTGAGCTTTTGCTTGAACACATGCGTGCAGCATGCACACGCGGACAGCCGGCATTTCTAACAATGGCAATGGACTGGACATGCACCACTTTCTGATATACAGCTGATGGAATATATTTTGAGTCTCATTTTTAATTATTCTACACCTGAATTACCTGCATCTGTGTTGGAAGACCGAAGACGCACAGCTGGATCCAGTTGTCGCTGTTTATTGAACAGACAGGCGGACATTACACGTGTCACGCTGCACTATAACGTAATAAATGTGCTATATAATAACAGTTCAACAATAATAAACAGTATTTATGTTAGCGTGGGAGGTATATAAATTTATCTTAGCTAAATGAAGCTATCTGGACTCATTAAGTCATGCCTAACATGCTGCATGTTGAAAATGAAGACACCAGGTTGATTTTTAATTCATTTATTTATTCAACACCACAAACTGTATATCACCACTGAGAATTAAATTGAACACTTTTAAAAACACGTTAACCGAACTGTTATGAACTGGACTCTTGCTGTTTTCATCCTGGTGGACACTGAACCCACATCCGAACCGGTCCGCTTCGTGGAACGCGAGCTTATGGACCTCGCAGGAAAAAAATAAAAATAAAACCTCATTTGGTTGTTCTGTGATCGAAGTAAACACAAGGAAACATTATTAAGAACATTGTTTACCTTGTAGTGCTGCTGTAAATCTGCTGATTCTCATGGACTAAAGTCCGACATGTTGACTGAGTTCTGTCCACCTAGCAACTGGTGTGGAGCTTGTTAAATGAAGCGGGACCCACTTGGTGTCAAATCTGTCGACTCTTATCCAAAATCCAGCTTTAACTTGTTGTTAACTTGTTGACAACAACTTGTTGTTAGATGAACTTTTAGCACCAGTGGAAAACAGACAGGCAACACCCATGCGCACTAGTGAAGGTTCAAAAATTCACAGCGCCATCTAAAGGTCCGGCATGGTAACTACAGTGAATTCATGAGGGCGGGGGGAGTCATATCCACAGAATTCGCCCGTGTCAACGCAAAACTTTTCCCTCTAATTAGCATACCCCAAACCTCCGTTTCCCCCCACGTGTCCGTGTAAACAGGGCCTAAGGGGCCGTTTACACGGCACATATTTTGAATGAAACTGCTCCTTTCTCTCTGCGGTTCTGCTCATCATTTACATGACACCAGTGGCCCCCCTCTTTGAATCCGATGGTTTCTGAACTCACCTCTCACAGTGGAGGTTTTTTGCTGACCCCCCGCTGATAACGTACACATCTCCCGCTGAGCTTTTGTTTGACCTACATGCGCGCAGCACGCACGCGCGGACAGCCGGCATTTCTAACAATGGCGGTGGACGACACACACCACTTTCTGAACTACAGCTGATGGAATATATTTTGAGTCTCATATTTAATTAATCTACACCTGAATTACCTGCATCTGTGTTGGAAGAGACACAGCTGGATCCAGTTCTTATGTCGCTGTTTATTGTGTCATTGGGTGTCCTGAAAGACCCTTTTAAATAAAATGATAATTATTATTATTATTGAACGAGGCAGGCAGATATTACACACATCAAGCTGCACTATAACATACTAAATGTGCTATATAATAACAGTTCAACAATAATAAACAGTATTTATGTTAGCGTGGGAGATATATCTGGACTTGTTACATCATTTAAACAATGCCTAACATGCTGCATGTTGAAAATGAAGACACCCGGTTGATTTCTAATTTATTAATTTATTCAACACCACAAACTGTATGTCACAATTACTGAAAATTAAATTGAACACTTTTTAAAACACGTTAACCGAACTTTAATGAACTGGACTCTGCTGTTTTCATCCTGGTGGATAGTAGTGAGTCCCATCCGAACTGGTCCGTTTGTTGGAATGACAGCTTATCGTCCTCGCAGGAAAAAAAAAAAAAAGAACTGTTCTGTTCTGTGATCGAAGTAAACACAAGGAAAAATTATTAAGAACATTGTTTACCTGCTGTAACTCAGCTGATTTACCCGGACTAAAGTCCGACATTGTCACTCGGTTCAGGTCCACTCAGCAACTGGTGTGCAGCTGTTAGATGAAGCGGTGGTGTCAAATCTGTCGACTCTTATCCAAATTCCAGCTTTAACTTGTTGTTAAGCTGAACTTTTAGCCCCAGAGGAAAACAGACGAGGCAGCATGCATGCGCATTAGTGAAGGTTCAAAAATTCACAGCGCCATCTAATGGCCCGGCATGGTAACTACAGTGAATTCATGAGGGCGGGGGGGAGTCATATTCACAGAATTTGCTCGTGTCAACGCAAATTTTTTTCCTTTAATTAACATACCCAAAACCTCCGTTTCCTCCCACCGTGTCCGTGAAACAGGGCCTAAGCTGCAGCCACTTGAGCAACGCCACCTTTTGAGATAAGGAAAGTGACAACATGAGGAAAGGGGAGATCAGAAACAACCTCAGCACAAAAAGCAACATAAATAGACTAAAGACACGTACATTGGGGTCAACAAAGACGGTGAGTTGTCCATAAACCCTCCAGAACGTTCCAAAGTTCTGATAAGATGGTACAGTGTCTGCCAGCCTCACAATTCTGATAAGGCCACAGATGTCCTCAGGAGGGTGGTGGGAGCGGACAAGCAGAAGCTTCTAGTTTGTGCATCCTCCAGGAGCAATTTGAGATAAAATGACCTATCTAAGGCCAGCGGGGAGGCCAAATTCAGATAAACAACCAGTTTTTGGGCCACCAGACTCTGATTGCTGTCTGCCTTCAAGCTCTGCTGGTACACTCAATGGAGAAACAGACAGATTTGTGGACATTTCACTCGGTCCATGCTCAATTAGCTTTCTCCAAGATCGAATCCTTCATGCCAGCGAGTGTTACATGCCCCAGGCATGTAATTTATTTTAGTCAGAACATAAAATTGTTTAAAGTTTTTGGAGGTTTTGTTTAAAGATTCTGAGCAGAAGCATGAACTGTTTAGAGGCTGTATGAGCCTAATTGATTGCAGCTGGTGCTCATTAGCTGTAGGTGGAGGTAGTTGCTCTCTCTCTCCCTATATTATGTCCAAGCCACAGAGCAAAAAGAGGTCCAAGTGAGAGTGGCAGCAAGCAGAGGTCCAAGAAGAGGTCTGAGCTGCTCCAGGAGAAGCAGACCTGATGCAGAACCAACAGACCTGATCCAGAAGCAGCAGCAGCAGCAGCAGTAGTGTGAAGAAGGCCATTTGAAGTTGTGGTTGAATCCACTTGAGGAGGCCGTTTGAGCCATTTGAAGCCTGATGAGGAGGCCATTTGATGTTGTGGTTGAATCCACTTGAGGAGGCAATTTGATGTTGTGGTTGAATCCACTTGAGGAGGCCATTTGATGTTGTGGTTGAATCCACTTGAGGAGGCCATTTGATGTTGTGGTTGAATCCACTTGAGGAGGCCATTTGATGTTGTGGTTGAATCCACTTGAGGAGGCCATTTGATGTTGTGGTTGAATCCACTTGAGGAGGCCATTTGATGTTGTGGTTGAATCCACTTGAGGAGGCCATTTGATGTTGTGGTTGAATCCACTTGAGGAGGCCGTTTGATGAGCCATTTGAAGCCTGATGAGGAGGCCATTTGATGTTGTGGTTGAATCCACTTGAGGAGGCCATTTGATGTTGTGGTTGAATCCACTTGAGGAGGCCGTTTGATGAGCCGTGTGAAAAGGAAGCTGAAACCTTCCGTTGTGAAGACCTGCTGCTGTCGTAAGAAGCTGAAGAGTGACCTGCTGCATGTGTGAAGAAGAGGAAGCTGAAACCTTCCGTTGTGACCTGTTGCATTTGAAGAGGAAGCTGAAACCTTCCGTTGTGACCGGCTGCTGTGTTTTGAGAGGAGGAGGCTGAATCCCTCTGAGGCTGAATCCCTCTGTCGTGGAGACCTGCGGTCGTGAGGAGCTGGGTGCTGAAGACCAGGAGCCGTGAGTGTCCTGCTGGACTTTGAGTTTTTTTTATTAATCATCCAGAAGCTGTTTTTGAGAAGTCCAACTTTTTTCTTTAATCACCTTTTTTTTAGGACACAGACTCCAGAGAGCCTAAAATAAACTTTGTTTTTTTAACATCCTTTCTGTGTCTGGTGTCCTTGTGTGCTACGTGCCTTCGGGTCGTAACATATAATGGGGGCTCGTCCGGGATTTGACTAATTGACTAATGAGCTATTTTTTTTCTCCCCTAATTTATGATGAAAATATAATGGACGCCTCATCCAGGATTTGAACGAGAACGAGATTTGAATGAGACAAGCGTTTTTTTTTTTTTCTCATTTTTTGGTAAATTATAATGGGAGCTCGTCACATGTGCTATTTTTGGAGCTGTTTTTTGCATTTTTGGGCTGACTTGGTGGTGTGAATTGTGTGTTTGTTGTCAGTTGGCTCTTTGTGAAACGTTCAGGGGCAGCTTGGACGTTTGTGTTTTGAGTAGTTTATGTAGTGAGCTGTTTAAAACAGTTTTTTTCCTACAAAAATGGAGTTGGATGATGAGTTAAACCTTATGAATGATGAGATAAACCGTATGAATGAACGTCTGAGGGAGACGAAGATTAAGTTTGAGCAACGAAGATTAGAATGTCAAAATGAGATTTATCAGAAAGAATTAGAGCTAGGTGTTGAACATGTTCCATTTTATGAGGTGGGACTGTGTTCTAGCGTTTTTGTTGCAGACGTCCCTAAACTTGAGAAAGCTAAACTTGTGAATGCTGAACTTGAGAAAAGTGAAAAACTTAAGAATTACTTGTCTGTAGATTCGGTGTTGGTCACTCCAGAGGTGTCACCACTGGTGAAAGTACAATGCAAAAATGATGATGATGACATTGATCTGAGTGACTGTTTTTTGCTTTTTTCTGAATTAGAAGACGTCCCAGTGAGCAATGTGAGCATTGTTTCAGAGGAGCCGAGCCTGACTGTCCATCCTGTTCCTCTGGTTACCTTTTCATCCTGTTCTCAGGAGGTTGTGAGTGGGCTGCTGGACGTCGTGGAGCCTTTAGCTGAATCGGCAGCACGGAGTGATAGTTTGCTGTCTGTGAGAGATGACCTGATGGAACAGTTTGAATATGTAGACAGTGATTGTGTTTTTGTTAACTCTCAATGTTTTGTCTGCAGGGTGCCTGATGACAGAGCTGGTGCAGCTACAACAATGTTACTGTCATGTGATGGAACTGATGACACAGAGGTGGACGATTTCCCTCTGGTTGTTGGAAAAAACCCTGATCTTCAGACTGGCATTAATCTGAATGTTGGTGAGAGTGCTGCTAAACTGAGGCCTTGTGATGTACAACCTGACCGGCGACGCCTTTTTGGGTTTCAGTTATTCTGAAGGCGACTGTTAGCTGTGTGTGATGTGTTGTTGTTGTTTTGTTTTTTTTGCTTTATTGTTAGTGTTGTTAGTGTAGGTGTTAAGATTTTTTGGTTTCATTTACATGGGTGATGAGTGTGGTGTAACATGGCTTCATCATACCATGTAAATTCTTGTGTGGTGGGGTGTTACATGCCCCAGGCATGTAATTTATTTTAGTCAGAACATAAAATTGTTTAAAGTTTTTGGAGGTTTTGTTTAAAGATTCTGAGCAGAAACATGAGCTGTTTAGAGGCTGTATGAGCCTAATTGATTGCAGCTGGTGCTCATTAGCTGTAGGTGGAGGTAGTTGCTCTCTCTCTCCCTATATTAGGTCCAAGCCACAGAGCAAAAGGAGGTCCAAGTGAGAGTGGCAGCAAGCAGAGGTCCAAGAAGAGGTCTGAGCTGCTCCAGGAGAAGCAGACCTGATGCAGAACCAGCAGACCTGATCCAGAAGCAGCAGCAGCAGCAGTGTGAAGAAGGCCATTTGATGTTGTGGTTGAATCCACTTGAGGAGGCCGTTTGAGCCATTTGAAGCCTGATGAGGAGGCCATTTGATGTTGTGGTTGAATCCACTTGAGGAGGCCATTTGATGTTGTGGTTGAATCCACTTGAGGAGGCCGTTTGATGAGCCATTTGAAGCCTGATGAGGAGGCCATTTGATGTTGTGGTTGAATCCACTTGAGAAGGCCATTTGATGTTGTGGTTGAATCCACTTGAGGAGGCCGTTTGATGAGCCGTGTGAAAAGGAAGCTGAAACCTTCCGTTGTGAAGACCTGCTGCTGTCGTAAGAAGCTGAAGAGTGACCTGTTGCATGTGTGAAGAAGAGGAAGCTGAAACCTTCCATTGTGACCTGCTGCATTTGAAGAGGAAGCTGAAACCTTCCGTTGTGACCGGCTGCTATGTTTTGAGAGGAGGAGGCTGAATCCCTCTGAGGCTGAATCCCTCTGTCGTGGAGACCTGCGGTCGTGAGGAGCTGGGTGCTGAAGACCAGGAGCCGTGAGTGTCCTACTGGACTTTGAGTTTTTGTTTATTAATCATCCAGAAGCTGGTTTTGAGAAGTCCAACTTTTTTCTTTAATCACCTTTTTTTTTTTTTAGGACACAGACTCAGAGAGCCTAAAATAAACTTTGTTTTTTAACATCCTTTCTGTGTCTGGTGTCCGTGTGTGCTATGTGCCTTCGGGTCGTAACAGCGAGTTCCAGGAGCTACAAGTGGCCTACGATTCTCAGAAATCGCATCCAGCTTGCAGTTGAGCTCATTAAACATGAGTCTGAGAGGTCGAGGCACAAATTAATCCTTCACTGGCAGCTTTACCATGGCCAAAACTGCTACTGATGTCTTCCAAATTTGTCAATAGTCTAGGTATCTGACCATTCCAAAATAGCAGAAACCTGTTATCATAAATCCAATAATGTACACATCTTCTATGTCCTCCACAGACAGAACAAATAGGCTCATCATCTTCCACTCCCCCCAGGAATCAATGACATACCCAGCTGTGTGGGTTCGTTCAGGGCATGAGGGCTCTCCAGCACCCTGCCGTCTGGTGGAAAAAATATTATCAATTATGTTGAGGGACAAGCTGACCAAATCCATAATAATTTTCCATTCGGAAAATGTGTAACCAGTGCATGAGTATATTAATCAAGTAAAATTATGGAGCATATGGAGGGCAGAAAACACACACTAAAAAAACAACTAAATTTCCCACCAGTTCTGGCTGACCTGAGACTAAATTTCATTGAGAACAGCTAAAACAAATCAAAAATGCTAAATGCTAGATGCACAATAGCTATGATTTGAGGATAGATCTGGGTCCAAACGATCGTTTTCTCTAGTAACCTGACCTTTCAGTGAACCCTTTCAGTGTAAAACCATTCTGAGCTTTTCCATTTCTTTGGCTCACACACAAGTAAAATAACTAAACATACTCAAAGTTCATTCACATGCCCTGCTGTTTATGTTCATTAAAGTATGCCAACTTTTTATCATCAGACATTGTTATTTTTTTTCAAAACAGCATTTGTTTCATTAAATAGGTCACAGATTCATACCAACAAATCAGTTGCTAACTCAAACAATCAACTTGGAGCCTGAATGGCAGCAGACGCTTAAAATGATAATAAATTATATGCAGTTTGCCTGCTCACATCACCTGATCAAATCTAACTCAGACTTTGGTACACGTCTCACTGATGGAGGATTTCATCAGATGTTAGTGGATCATAAACTGACCCACTTCTTATGCTACTGGGATCCCACCATGCCCACTTAGTCCAAGCCTAACTTTCCTGCACACCAGGAAGTGTTTAAAAGGCACAGATGACCTTAATAATAGATAACCAACAAGAGAGGATGAATAGTCTGGGTTGACATTGTTGACATTGCTCCTCCCTCCCATTGAGCTTTTATTATGACAGCTGACATCTTGACTTGTCATCACTTTATACACACCTCCACCACTGACAAACCTTCTTTGTGACAAACAAAGGCTTCTAGAAATATCAAATACCAGCAGAGAGCCAGGAGAAATATTTCTTCTTTTTTTCTTTACTAAAATCGTTGAGTAAAATTGCAGAACAGATTGCACAAAAGATGTTCAGCCTTTATTACCGTAATTCTTATGTTTCACTAAGCAAAGTTAAGCTGAAACGGCTTCAATCAATTTGTTTAAACGCATTTTAGTGTTCAAAGTATCTGACGGCATCTTTGACAGTTGTCTTCAGTTTTAGGACACACATCAACCGAGCAAATAAGAATCAAATGGCTGGTTATAGAAAAACAACAAACACTCCTGTTTTTATTGTCACGTTCTCTGTGGCCAATACTTTGCAATCTACTGTATGTAAGCACGAGAGCAATGAATATATCTGAAAGGACAGACAGTTTTTTTGAGAAGCCTCTGCTGTTGGGTTGTGAGGTGTGATTTGTCATTTTACATACAGTTGTGTGTCTTCTGTCAGAGACCTCAAGGAAACTCCTACTGTTAAGGTGTGATTTGTCAATTTACATGTATGTGTTACCTCAACTTGCAATTTACATAGGTTGGTGTGTGACTCCTAAGACTGTTATAACTCCACGCGCACACAGTCTGTTCATAGAATTGATAAAGCCCTCTGGATAGAGGTCGAAACGTCTTCTGTAACAAATAAAGTCCAGTTGATCTTGTATTGAATGCCTTTTTTGATTCTGAAAGGACTGTGACCACACTGACATGCAAGAAAACAGACAATCAACAATAAATTAATGATGAGGGCTCTCACTGAGTGTGAGAATCAGGGGCTTTTCAATAAGATCGACTTCAGTGAGACTCTCTGCCCAGGACAGTCAGCTGTGCAGAGAAGCATCAATGGTCAGCCTGTGAAACAGACCGAAAGTCCTCTCTCTGGCCTCTTTTAAATAATGAGTCCTGAATCTGGTACCAAAACCAGGGCAGCTCTGCAGGTGTCTCGCTGAAAATGAATTGAGTTCAAGCAGGTGCTGCCTCTTCTGGCCCAGGAGTGAGGCTCTGGGAGGGAACTCAGCAGCCCGGGGACTTTTCTTCCTGTTTATCACAGGATGAGAGAGTCTGCAGAGTCAAGGGAAGAGAATGATTTGCAGGCAGACAGAAAAGTGGGCAGAAAGAAAAAGATGGTGCAGCAATATATCTGTTATGTCTTAAAGAGCAGAGGAGGCTCGGACCATTTTTACGTATTTCTTTATTGAAGTAAGGAAACCGAGAGAGAACAAAAAGAGCGTGAGCTCTTGCGCGTCTCACTGAACTTGGACTGTACCAACTCCAGAAAACCATGGGGGTAAATACACCACATCATCCCCTTTTAAAAATGGAGCTAACATCTTGATCTATATCAACTAAAATATACTAAGGTCACTTATTCCAACTTAAGTGCATTTCCCTGTAGAACTGAACAATTTCCCAAAAATGTACTTACTTAATAATCAGACAATATTATTATTATTTTTGCATCTAACTCAGATGTACCCCTTAATGTAACAAGAATAATAATAGAACATAACATGCATAACCGTCATGCCTAGATAAACACAAAGCTATTCAAGATATCGTCTTGGTGTCTTCCGAGGTCGTGTTGAACGCCTCACCACCACTTGGGAATCTGAGGGAACAGGGAGTTGTATCCCAGAGTCCAGAGCACTTTGTTCAGGTGCAACTTTTACATCACTTTGCTCTTGTGCTGGTGTTTCAGGGTCATCTGTATCTGGTTCAACTACAGCTTTTGCACGAAGCTGATCCCCATGTCGCCTGTGCACAGTGTCCGAGTAGCGCTCTTTAACTTCATAAGAGACCGGACCAGTTCGTCTTACAACCTGTCCAGGTATCCACTTGTGAGTCCCTCCCCCTGTGTTGCGAAGATACACAGCATCATCCACAGAGAAGGAGCGATCCACAGCTGTGAAGTCATGCTGGGCTTTTTGTCGATACTGTTTTCTCCGAACTGTCTCCTTGGTGTTTGGTTTGATGAAATCCAATCTGGTACGAATGTGTCTGTGTAGGAACAATTCTGCAGGAGACTGACCCGTCGTGCAATTTGGTGTCACACGGTACCGTAGCAGAAACGAAGAAAGTTTGTCATCAACGTTGCCGGGGTGGTGTGCCAGTTTTTTCATGCCCACCTTGAACGTCTGCACATACCTTTCAGCCAACCCGTTTGTGGCAGGATGTCCCGGCGCACTTGTTGTGTGCAAAATGCCATTTTGTGTCACAAACGTTTGGAACTCGGCAGAAGTGAAAGTGGTAGCATTGTCTGTGACTATTTAATAATATATAATAATAATTGTCTAATCTTGTCATCTGCGTATGTTTCCCATACACAGACGAAATTCGTCTCTGCATTTAACCCAACCACCTACCAGGTGGTGCAGTGAGCAGCCATAGAAGGCGCTCGGGGAGCTGGAGAAATAGGTGTGCACTCATAGACACCCCAAGATGTGTAGTGGCCGGGACGCGAACCCGCGTCCTTCGGGTCCCAAGTCAAACGCCCTAACCACTACACCATCTATTTGCTCAGGAAGTCCATATGAAGCAAACAGTCTCTTTAGCCTTGTCACTGTGGCCTGTGTTGTAATGTGTGGCATACGAAACACCTCCAACCACTTTGAATATGAGTCGACCACGATCATGAACATGTTACAGAGGAAAGGTCCAGCAAAGTCTATATGTAGTCTTTTCCAGGATTCACCCGGAAACTCCCAGGGATGCAGTGGAACCTGCTGCGGCATCTTCTGTTCCAGCTGACATGTGTCACATGTTTTGCAGACCTGTTCCAGGTCATGATCCAGATTCGGCCACCAGACATATTTGCGAGCTAAAGCCTTGGATTTTACCATTCCTTGATGACCAGAGTGGATCTCATTTAACACAGCCTTTCTCATTTTTGAGGGAATAATCACTCTGGTTCCCCATAAAACACAACCCATCTCAGTTGAAAGCTCATTTCTTTTGTTGTGATAAGCCTTTAAACTCTCATCTATGATAGTAGGCCAACCTTCCATGACATACTGGTAGACCCTTGACAAGTCCATGTCTGTACGTGTGGCCCGGGCGACCTGGGTCGCATTCAGTGGAGCTCCTTCCAAATGTTCAGTTAGCAGTGAATGTACTGCTGCTGAGCTTGATGCTGTTCCAGTGTCGCTTGTTTCTGGCAGGGGGCAACGAGAGAGCCCATCTGCATTGTTGTGTTCAGCTGATTTCTTGAAAACAATGTGGTAATCATATGCTGACAATATGATAGCCCACCTTTGAA
This sequence comes from Garcialebias charrua, assembly GCA_038048925.1. NCBI lineage: Eukaryota > Metazoa > Chordata > Actinopteri > Cyprinodontiformes > Rivulidae > Garcialebias > Garcialebias charrua. The sequence continues at coordinate 15,000 of JBBPBX010040976.1, forward strand.
TGCGTGCTGCAGCCAAGGTAGGTAGGTTCTTGTGCTCACCAAAGAGCGTCACCAGGGGGCGATGGTCTGTTGCTAAAATGAAATGCCTCCCCCATAAGTACTGATGAAACTTTTTTACTCCATAAATCAGTCCCAGAGCTTCTTTCTCTATTTGAGAGTACTTTTTTTCTGCTGGGGACAGCGTTCGGGAAGCGTATGCAATCGGTCTCTCCTCCCCGCTTGGCATTGTGTGTTGTATGACTGCACCGATGCCATATGCAGAAGCATCACATGCCAAAGTGAGTGGCAAGTTGGAGTCATAGTGTGCCAGGACTCGATCACTTGTCAGCAGCCCTTTGCACCTGTTGAACGCTGCCTGCTCTGGTTCAGTCCATCTCCACGTCACACTGTCTTTCAGTAACTTATAAAGTGGAGCTAGGGCATTGGCACAAATCTTCCATAGTAGTTAAAAAGTCCCAGGAATGCTTGAAGTTCCTTCACATTTGTAGGGCGGGAGCATCTTGTATCGCCCTCACCTTTTCTTCTGAAGGGTGGACTCCATGTTCATCCAGGACGTGTCCCAGATATTCAATTTGTGGCTTGTTAAATTCACACTTTGAACGCTTCACTCGCAGGCCATTTTCCTGAAGGCGTCGCAGAACCTTTTCCAGGTTGCAGAGATGTTCTGCTTTTGAGCGACCAGTGATGAGCAAGTCATCCAGGTAGACCACCACTGGTAACCCCTTCATTATGTTTTCCATAATGCGTTGAAAAATAGATGGAGCTGAGCTGACTCCAAAAGGAAGCCTGTTGTAAACAAACAGTCCTTTATGAGTATTGATAGTTGTGTACTTCTTAGAATCCTCCTCCAACAGCACTTGCTGATAGGCTGCTGCCAGATCTATCTTCGAGAAGTACTTTCCCCCACTGAGTGTCGCCAGAAGTTCCTCCAAACGTGGAAGAGGGTATGTGTCGGCTTCAAGGGCTTGGTTCACCGACACTTTGTAATCCCCACATAAGCGGATGGAAGCATCCCTCTTTAGCACCGGCACTATCGGTGCTGCCCACTCGCTGTGTCTCACAGGTGTAATGATGTTACATTGTTCCAGTCTTTCAAGTTCTTTTTCCACCCTTTCCTTCATCGCGAATGGGAGGGGCCTGTGTTTACAAAATTTAGGCGGCACCTCAGGTTTGACCACGATGGTAGCTTTAATGTCTTTCAATGTGCCCAACTCGTCTTTGAATACATCACTGTAAACATCCAAAAGCGCATCGAGCGATGTGTGTTGTAACTCGCCCATGTACTTAATCTGCTGCCAGTTAAGCCGGAGTTTTGTCAACCAGTTCCTTCCACATAGTGAAGCACCATGTCCTTTAACAACCAACAGTGGCAAATCTATGACTTGGCCTTCATACTCCACTTTTGCTACAAACTGTCCCAAAACACCAATACACCCACCATTGTAAGCTTTGAGTTTCACTTTAGCTGGCTGCAAGGGCAGGTGAGAGAACTTCTTTAAGTATGTAGGATGTGAAATGACACTCTTTGCTGCTCCTGTGTCAATTTCCATTTCTAAATCAACATTGTCAATTGCAAATGTTGCTTTATATCGTTCCTCATCCTCAGTATTAACAGTCAAAATGGCTAACTCCTCTTCGGGGTCTGCCTCAGCTGTCACATACTTTGTCTCTCTGCTGCTCCTGTTTGGCACAGTTTTTTCATGACTCTTTTGTACTTTAGCCCGACATGCTTTCTTTATGTGTCCAATCTTTCCACAATTATGGCATTTAGTCTCTTTGAAATGACATTCATTTGCATTGTGATTTTTTCCTTTGCATCTGTAGCACATATTTGTTTTTATTGGCCTCACCTTGTGAATGTTTGCCTCACTAGCCCATTCACCTCCAGCGCCTCTCAGCTCTCGAGTGTCTCTGTCCGCAGTCTCCATGTTGAGTGCAATTTCCAAAGCTTTTGCAAAGGTCAGCCGGTCCTCTGAAAGTAACCTCCTCTGGCACGCTTCGTTTTTTATTCCACTTACGAACCGATCCCTCAGTGCAGAATCCAGCGACGCACCAAAATCACAGTTAGCTGCTTGTTGTTTGAGCTCTGCGACATACTGGGCGACAGTCTGACTCGCCTTCTGGTTGCATCTATTAAAACGGAAACGTTCAGCAACTAATAAGGGCTTGGGTTCATAGTGTTCTTTCAAAATGTTCACAATTTCGCCAAAAGTCTTGTCTTTTGGTTTTTCAGGCTGTACCAAGTTTCGTAAAAGTCCGTATGCTTGAGCACCCATTACACTTAGCAACACCGCCACGTGCTTTTCTTCGTCAATGTCGTTAGCTTCCAGGTACTGCTCTAGCCGCTCGATATAAGCTGTCCACGGCTCAGCCTCTGGTCTGAAGTCATCTATTTTGCCAACTTGAGCCATTGTACTCACTAGTACTGACACTTGACGTCGTCTCTCCCCAAAAAGAAGAAGGAAAAATATATCCTCGTCGCCAGTTGTTATGTCTTAAAGAGCAGAGGAGGCTCGGACCATTTTTACGTATTTCTTTATTGAAGTAAGGAAACCGAGAGAGGACAAAAAGAGCGTGAGCTCTTGCGCGTCTCACTGAACTTGGACTGTACCAACTCCAGAAAACCATGGGGGTAAATACACCACAATATCCAATGTCACGCAGTGATTTTATTTTTCCTGTGGTTAAAAAGAATACTATATATATATTTTTTTTTCTGTAACACAGATTAGTTTCTAAGAATTGAAGTGGGACTGAAAGTAGTGCAACAAGACAATTTGATTATTGAGTTTAAAAAATGTCTTGTTATCACACACTGCCAGGAAATGAAAATGGGCAATAATGCTTTTGCCTACAACCCTTGGATGCACATCTACAACTGGATAACTTTTGGATTAAACCTGATCAATGCTAATTGACCACAATTAACACAATCAGATCTACTAATATTAACCTAACATTTGTCGTATCGTTAGGTTCGATTGTTCCCCATTGAATTAGCTGAATGTCAATAGATTGTACAAGCTCTTTGACTTATATGTTTTTATCATGATTGTTGAGTATTAAACCCAGGTGCAGACAGAAACTCAAAAAACATCAGGATTTCAAATAAGAAAAGCTAATTTATTAGAAAAAAATGAAAACAAAAACTGACGTAGCATCAAAATACTCACAAGGAAGAAAAAAAGCTCTGGAAGACACAGATGGAACAAACATGAACAGCTGTACAAACGATGAGGATCAGGTGAGTCAGAGGCGCTTGAGCTGAAAAACACTGGGAAAGCTGAAACACGAGTAAAACAGGATACAAGAATCACAGAAACCCAAAAAACAACAACAAAGTCTCAGATCATGACAGTTTTGTGACACGAAATGTGGAATTTCAGGATTGCCCACCTTTAATTTTGAATAATGCATTTTGTAAGTTGGGAAACAGGAGCTTCCTGTCATCACAAGACATATTGTGGTCTGTATGTAAAAATACATTTTGGGGAGTTGAGCAAATTTATTATGTCACTGAGGAGTAACAGTTCAGATTTATCGTCTGAACAACCATGGCCTCTGATCCTTTTAGCTAAAATCAAATACAGACACTTTTTACCCTTTGAAAAACTTTTACATCACTGACAGCTATAAAGAGAAAAAAACAGACAAGACTGTGAGATCTCGTCAGAATAATGGGACACCACTTTCCATTAGACCAGCCTTGCTCTTGACAACGGGTCAAATGGAAAAGCTTTACAGGAAAACAGTCACTCAGAGCAGCTTTCAAGATTTACTTCCTTCCTGTCTATAAAAACATTGCTGGTTTTACTGATCTAAATTGAAAACTGCTGGAGGGGAAAATGATAGTGTGTCACAGGCAGGGAGGTGCCGGCGCGGAGGAGAACCGAAAACGGCACTGACAGTGTGACGTGGAGGCACCCATCAGGGAGAAATGATAACCTTGGAGGGGAGGAAACAGGAAAGAGTGGAGCAGAAAAATAAAAGGCACACACTGTAATATTGGGCTGTCCACTCTGAAGGATGACGGACACAAAGACTATAATTAAATCTGGGAACTTTGGCAAAATATTACTGAGATTTGTTCAATAAATATGTCACAAGCTCAAAACCAAATGGTTTTTCTGTGGACACCGTTCATTTGAAGTTATGTAGCTTTCAGCACACAACTTAAAATGACACTGATTGTTGTTGGAGGGGCTGTAGGTCAGATTGTTATCACAAAACTCTAAAGCCACCAACAATGTGAACAAGAAGTGACCTGAAAAGTGAATGAACTCAGAAATATGTGTGAACTTTGGAACAATATCACAAAAACCAGTCAGGCGATGTTCAGTGTCAGGGAAAGGTCCAGTCTGGTGTCTGACCGTCATGTTCCTGTAACATAACTCAAATTAAACTCGCTGCTAATTGGATTTTAAAAACCTCACAAACTGTTTTTATAGCAGAAGTCCAGCAATGTTTCCCACTGCACTTTGTTCTCATGTTTAAGAGAAGTTAATGTGATTCATAAAGCCATTTAACTCCAGCATTTAACACACATTGTCTGATGGTTTGAACTGGGAGATCAGCTCAGAAAGTTAAAAATGAAGATTGTTTTAATCTCAGAGAACTCATATTCAGATTGGTTATAGATGTTTTTATTAAGACTATTGTTATTATTTGCAAGTATTTCCATTTCAAGTGTTCCCCAGGTTTTGATACTTTATAGGCCCAAACTAAAAATGTTGGGACTGTTTTTTGTTTTTATGTTCAGCTTGGATGATCAGGCAACGGAGTCTGTCCCTGCAGAAAACATTAACCTTAATAAAGGTTTATGCTTTCGTTGTCAACATTGAGCTATGTTACCCATGTTCTCATGATTTAAACAACACAACACGTCATTCAATCAGATTTCTGCTTTTTTCCCCAAAAAAGATTTTATTGATTGATTTGATTCTTCTTAATGTTCTTCTGAACTTTTCAGGGGGTCCTACAAAGCAGAGCTCAACAATTTTATACCTTTTCTAATTTGCATTTTAGTACTCAAATTTAAAGTCGTTTCATTGTTACTTGATATGTCTGAGTACAGTAATGGAGCTCAAATAGCAAAAAGGGTGTGATTGTCCTGTAATATCATCAGGCGGAGGGTTCTCAAATATCGCAGAGAGCAAGAGACACTCACATTTCAGCTGGTTCACACGATCACACGCCACGTATGGATTTCTTCTTTAAGAAGCTATAATCTTATTTTTAAAGGGCAGATAAAGAGCAATTCATGATACTTGTATGGACAGAGTACAGCAAAGAGCTTGATGTCCCTCCCCTGGATGTGGGTTAAAAGGGCCCCATCCTGGAGCTAGGTCTGAGAGTAGGGCTTGTCAGCATGCACCTGCTGACCGGGCCTCGACCTATGGGGCGGGGTCAGGCTCAGCCCGACTGAGCGACATGATTTTGACTCCATGTGAGTCTGCAAAGAGCCATGCGGTCAGGTGCAGGGTGCCGTGGGTGGCAGCTGAAGGAGGGGCCCTTAGCGCTGCTGGCTCTTGGGACTTGGAATGTCCCCTCTCTGGTGGAGAAGGAGCCTGAGCTTACATGTGAGGTTCAGAGGTACAAATTAAATATAGTTGGGCTTACCTCAAAGAACAGCATGAGATCTGAAACCAGTCTGCGTGAGAGGGTATGAACCTTATTCCTGACTCAGGAACGAGCAGCAGATAATGGATGGATGGATGGACGGACGGACGGATGGATGGATGGATGGATGGAAGGATAGATGAATGGATTAATCCCCTCCAGGATGTCTCACTGTATAGTATTGAGATACAGGTGTCAAAACTCTGAGCTCTGCTTCTCCAAATTAAAGTGAAAAAAAAAAAAGTTGTTTTGTAGGAAATTCCAGGTGTTTCTCTCCTGTTGTAGCCGGCTCCTGCTCCTCCCACGCTCACCTGCTCCTGATTATCCTCCCCAGGTGTTTTTATTCCCTCTTGTTAGCTTAGTCTTTAATTAACATCTTATTCTGTTTGTCCCTGGCTTGTGATTCCCAAGTCTTCATGTTCAGCTTCCTCTGTGTCTCCCCGGTTTTTGTACGTAGAGCAGATCCGAGCCAGACTCAGAGAGAGATGGGGCTGCTGTGAGCTCCTCCGAGGGAGATAAATCCTTCAGTTTACTTATTTTTGGGATTAAGTGAAACCTGTGCTCTGCCCAAACGTCTACCCGACTGGAACACCCACTGACCCAACACGAAGTAACCATTGCAATTAATTAGAAATAAACAAAAAAGAAACAACGTGAAAAATACACAGCCAGTAGACTGCGCTGTAACTGCTGCTCTCGTAGCATTCTGCCTCCACGCATGAGGGTCTACCCGGAAATTCCACAGATGTTACGTCACATGGGAACTATGTATATTTGAACTTTTTACTGCAGTATTTAAGTGGATTCATGGAAATTAAACTCTCAGTCATCCATAGCAGAAATCAGTTTATTGCTCTCTGGATTAGGCTTCCTTTCTCACTTCCTCCAGCTCAAACACCTACAGACTAAAGCTAATAGATAGTTCTCATGTGGATCGACCCTGTGTTTACTGGCATCTGCTGAATGAATGGCTGCAATATCAGGTGACTGTTGCCTCTGGCTGTTTGCACCACCTTGAGGTCATAAAGAGGAGCTTCACAAATTGCACAAGCTCAACTCTGGTATTACAAAAATCACTTTAAAAAATATACATAAACAAAACCACTTCAGTTAACACAGTTCTGTTCAGTTTATATACNTTCACTAATGAATATTTCTATATTTATCATCACAGTAATAGTGTTACACACATTATTAGTTGTTAACACTCAAAATTAGTGTTTACCTATACTGTAACCTAAATATAAGGAATAAACATTTTTATTAATCACTTTAAAAGTTATAAATGTTGTCTTTGGTGCATGTTTGCTTTCCAAATATATGTCCAAATGTCATTCACACGGTGTGTGTGAATGACAGGCATAAAACACTTTGTAAAACGGTGCTTTATGAAGTTCAGTCCGTTTCCTTCTATCAGTTGACCGGCAGTTCCATAGATATAATAAACATAGATATAATACATAGATATAATAAACATATCTATGGGCAGTTCTGCCACATCCAATATGGCGGCCGCTCTGACGTACCGCCGCTACGGACCAGCCCACTCAACGAGGCGTCCACTAAAACTGCCTCACCAGTTCTCTGTTGGGATCGCCCTGGCAGATGACAATAGCCAATCAGTGATGGAGAAAGGTCAGAGGAGCTTTGCTATGAAATAATGATGAATGATTGTTTGAAATTCATTTAATAGTTAACTCAGAAACCGCCGATCTGACTCCAAATCCGCCCAAATTATCACCACCCGCCCGAAGCTATTTTTAGCCGCTAAGTAGAGAGTGAAAACCGCCCAAATGGCGGTAAACCGCCCAATCTGGTAACACTGGCCTCCACGCATGAGGGTCTACCTGGAAATTCCACAGATGTTACGTCACATGGGAACTATGTATTATGTTAATAAAACGTTCTAAAAAAAAAAAAAGGGAACGCTGGTCCAGCACACCAGAACACCATGAAATCTGCAGAGCCATGCGCAGCCACATTGGACATGAGTTTAATTCGCTCGTGACAAATTCATTCATTTCCTCAATGTTTCCGTCATGGATCAGTGGAAGAGGAAGCGATCCCTTGACTTTTGGCAAAAAAAACAAAAGAAAAGTCCAGATCAGGGATGAAGAAGGGGAATTTAATACATGTGTCACATCAGTGCTTTAGGTGGAAAAAAATAAGTGCCAGTACCCTCCCTAATGTCATAATAATATGCATACCTGCAAACTCAGAAGGGATGAAAAAGGTGACAAACGTTGCGCCAACACCCCCCCCCACCCGAAAGATTTTGTAATTTTTTAACATGCTTCAGGTAAAAGTCATTTACTAACCTGATTTAATGAGGACATAAATAGGAAAGATTGTGTCAACCAAAAAATTAACAACCAACAACAGCAGCAAGTCAAATACAGCAGAACATTTTGCTAACAATGCGCTGCTCCGAGTCAACAGATGCATTTAAAAACTTAAGACTTATCTCTTCAGACAGGCTTTTGGTTAATTTTGTACATTGATTTTAGAGTTTGTTATGTTTTACCTTTTTGTATAGTACTTCTGTGATTTTATGATTTTATTTTTCCTTTTGTAAAGCACTTTGTGACTCTCATGTCTGTGAAATGTGCTATATAAATAAAACTTACTAACAGTAAAAACTCATTTCTTAAATATGCTGGTGAAGATGTTTTGCCAGAAATTTTGAATAAAGTAGATGCCATTTCCTGCATTCTTGTGTATTTTAACAAGTTGTTAAACATCTATGTTTACCTACATGTAAACATGATTCACTAACTATTTTAGAGACATCTAACAAAATAAAGTCAGGTCCTGTGGACAGATTAAAAAATTGTTTAAATTATTATTGATCATGAATCAGGATATTTTAGAGACACCTCATTCAACTAGTTCATATAGACATCATCCTGTTTTTAAACTCACTCCTGTGGCTAAGATAATTAAATTAATGTGACAATTTATCACAGTGGCTTTAGGGGTGCAACTGACTTTTATTTTGTTAATTTTTATTTAGTTTTATTTGTAACACAACATGCCATTTTACTAAACAATTGTTACACTCCACTGCATGTATAAAAATATTAACTTTACCCACACGTTGGAGGAGTTACTTCCCCCTCCCTCGCGCTCTATTGAACCTGTACGGAGCCCCTAAAGGGACATGGGGAGAAGAAAAAAAAACAGATTCCTGAGAAACTAAGTCAGGATCCCGACTTAGTTTCTCGGGATCCCGACTTAATTTCTCAGGATCCCGAGAAAGTGTCTCGGGATCCTGAGAAAGTTTCTCGGGATCCTGAGAAACTAAGTCGGGATCCCGAGAAACTTTCTCGGGATCCTGACTTAGTTTCTCAGGATCCTGAGAAACTAAATGTTAGCTTGCGTGTAGCATCTAACAATTCGGTGAAAATCAACATTTTAGAATTAGTTTTTAGTCAGGATGTGCTAACCGCTTGAATAGCGTTCTTTTAAGAGACAAATCGATGTGGTTAGACAGTTTTGATGGCTTTTATTGAGTTTTCTAAACTTTAGAGAAATCTCAGTTTTTCTTGTGGGTTCAAATTGTACTTCGACTCAATGCAGCGCTTGGAAATGACGTCAAAAGTGGGCTGATTGCAACGGCGTGCGTCACCACTTTCGGCGAATCAGCGCTCGCCTTACAAATACGACTGTGTAACTGACAAATCACAGCTCTCGTTGCATCCAGCTTCTTGTTTCATCCAATCACAGTTCGTAAACAGACGTGATTGACACATAGCTTTCACGTTAGCTTAGCACAGCAGAACACAACTTTACGGACTCTTTACAGCTCATAAACGCTCCACAACCATAGCAAAAATTCCTGGAATATGGCGGCACCACACAACACAAGTCAACTGAGCTTCCTCAGTAAGAACAGCAATTTTAAACCGTTGAAACTCAACGGACATCGATCAGCTTCAAGCAACTTTAAGAAACTAAGTCGGGATCCCGACTTAGTTTCTCAGGATCCCGAGAAAGTTTCTCAGGATCCCGAGAAAGACTTAGTTTCTCAGGATCCCGAGAAAGTTTCTCAGGATCCCGACTTAGTTTCTCAGGATCCCGAGAAAGTTTCTCAGGATCCCGACTTAGTTTCTCAGGATCCCGAGAAAGTTTCTCAGGATCCCGACTTAGTTTCTCAGGATCCCGAGAAAGTTTCTCAGGATCCCGACTTAGTTTCTCAGGATCCTGAGAAAGTTTCTCAGGATCCCGACTTAGTTTCTCAGGATTTTTTATTTTTATTTTCTCCCCATGTCCCTTTAGGGCAGGGGTGTCAAACTCATTTTCACCGAGGGCCACATCGGCATAATGGCTGACCTTGAAGGGCCAGATGTAACTTATAAATGTAACTAAATGTAATCTAATGTAATGTAAAATAAATGTAACTACCGTACTCCTTAATGTTGAATAACTCATTTATTATAACTTATTCAACTGACAATTACAGTTGCATAGAAAACATCTGTTTGCTTGTTGCTCTAACATAAATCCTTTTAAAATTTGTCAGCTTATGAAAACCCACATAACTCCATTAATGAAGGATGAAATTGTCCAAGTTAATTAAAAAAAACATAAAACTGAGCTGCAAAGAACATGTATGACACATGTAGCATCTCACCCAAAAAGGCTACACACAGCCTTGCATCCAACTGTGAATGACAACAATTTGTGTGCATACACATACCAAAATAAAGGTTGACTCAGTTCACAACTATATTACCGTACTCAAGTTGTTTGGTTAGTCTTTGATGAGGAGATGCTGCCTGTCCTTGAACACACCAAGTGGATTCTCTCTCTATGATTGATCATGTTCTGAAAATGATAAACACAAAACAAAATGCAAGCACAATCATTAAATTGCACACAGTTGAAATGTTCTTCTTCTTTGTTGAATTACATTTTATTATATTTTAATTAATCTAAAAAAGCTAAGTCTGGTCCTCTGGACATTTAAAAAACAAAACAAAACTTCATCTTTCAGGGATGAAGATGTTCACATCCTTGATAGAGAGGAACAATGGTTTGAGAGACGAGTAAAAGAGGCCATCTTTGTGAAAAGAAACCATCCAAGGAAGGGGAACATATTATTTTAGGTGGCTGAAATAATCACCTGTTTTTTGTTTTGTTTTTTTGAATGTCCAGAGGACCACACTTAGCTTTTTTCTACCTGGATTATTGAGAATGCATCAGGATATATTTGAATTAAATTTTAAGAAAATGCTAACCTGACAAACAGGAAAGTGGACAAGATTGTCCTGTTTCACTTGCCACATCCATAAGTCCAATTTTCGCAGGAAAGCCGTGATCGCGTCGGACATCTGCGTGATGACTTGTTTGCGTCCCTGCAGCTTCTGATTCAGCTGGGCGAGATGGTCGGTTATGTCGCACAACACAGCAAAGTCACACAGCCACTTTGAAGCTAGCTTTCACTGCAGCCTCGTTTTTGGCTGTGGGTTTCATGAACAAACTCTGCTGCGACTGCAGTTTGCCTTTTAATTCTTGGCAGAATGTGTTGCTTTTCTTGAAGGCTAGCTTTAGCGTACTTAGCTCCGTGTTTGGTTTCAAAACCGACACCGCCTCGTAACACAAAAGACATACCGGTCTTTCTCCTGGAAGCACAAACAAGTATTCGCCTTCCCATCTTTCTTGAAACTTCCGTCTGCATCAACTTTTCTCTTTCTGGACATGTTGGGATCATTATTTATATCTCAATTCCACTCGTTGGCATGAAGGTAGAAACACTGCCTCGGCTACCGTAGTCGAAAGGCATTGTGGGAAAACCGTTGTCGAAAGGCATAGTGGGGCTGCCGTAGTCGAAAGGCATTGTGGGAAATGTAGTTTTTGGTCAAAACTCGCTCGTATTAATTTTTAGACACTCAAAACTTTTTAATTAAGCTCTCGCGGGCCAGATAAAATGACATGGCGGGCCACATCTGGCCCGCGGGCCAAGAGTTTGACACGTGTGCTTTAGGGGCTCCGTAAACTTGCGCTGCAGAGTTTTTTTTTATTTTTACAGACTTCGCTGTCGTCTCCTCCCCTGTCTATCCTGAGGTTGTGATTGGCCAAAATGACGCGCTCCACCAAAGATGTTCTATTGTCGACAGATGCATGACTCTTTCTTGAAATCCAGTCGGGGGAAATGATGCATTCTAATCTGCCACGGGTCTTTCAAGTGGAGAAGACGAAAATAAGTTCCGGAATGCACCTTACTATTAAAAAAAGTCCCGGTACTCTCAGGGTTAAATTTTAGAAGTGGCGGAACTGGGTTCCGGTGAGTTCCGGCCCACTTATGCCTCTTATCAACAGGTCCTGTTCGCGCTCGTTCGGGCTCGTTCGTAACCAGTTAACAACTAGTTATGGAGTGTACCCACAGGGTCCTGTTCACGTGAAACCGGTCCTATTTTGGTGCCTGCCTCACTGAGGTACAAAGGTCCAGTTCTCTAGGGTCCAGTTATGACATCAGCACAGTGTGGTCACTGATTGGTCAGGGGGCGTAGTCCTAGGTCGGAGGGCGGAGATTCAGTCTTCTCCAGTAGGTGGCGGTATGCACCTGAACGTTGTTTGCAATCCGCCAAGAAGAAGAAGAAGATTCAGTCTTCCAGGAAATGCAAACTGCCATCCCGCCAAACTCTAGAACAACAAGTTGGAGGAGCACATTTTTGAGAATTAACACAGGCTAATAATTATGTCACAACCGTGGTCAAACGCGGAGGTTCAGGCTTTTCTGTATTTGCTGGCCGATGAAAATATTCAGAGGGAGCTGGATGGAGTGACGTGCAATGAAAAGATTTTTCAAGAGGTGTCTGCGCAGGTGAGTGTTTTCTAACTTTAAGCATATTTCCAGTGAGTCATGCAACTGTTTCTTAGCTTTTTTGGACTGCGGAAAGACCGTTTCAGAGACTGACTTCAGGCAACAGCCGAGAGGCTTTTAGGAAAAAAGAAAAAAAAAGATGGCGGAACGGCTCGTTTCTCTGAAATATAACAAGAAAATCACATAAACAATATTTGTTAGCTCGAAATTGTAGCAGAGGAGGTGTGTCTGAGTCTATCATTTGCTTAATAAATGCACTTTAATGGTCTAATTCGCCGAGTTGGCAGCTGTTTTCAAGGTTCGAAGCAGAGCAGAATGTGGAATATGGCAGGCCGTTTGAGTCGATAATAGCGAGTGAAGATTCTCAGTCATCCAGGACATGGTAAATTCTAAAAAGTGCAAGGAAGGAAAAAAATAGTCTAAAGCATAGTATAATAAATAAAGTCCAGTTGTTTTTGTCTTGAACTTTTTTGAATTTATCATTATAGCCACGTTTTCATATTACGTGATACAACCGCCAACTTCATGCCATACATGTTACTTCTGTTTTTGTTTTTGGTTTGATTTGGTTCAGTCAGAATAAATGGAAACGGTCATATCTCAGTCCAAAAATGGTTTATAAATATGGGGAAAAATCCATAAATTTGTCACTTAGGCCTATAGGCCTGTATTAATGTGTAATGTGATTTATTTCAGGTTAATCAGTCAGTTCCTGTGTAAAGATCCTCTAGCCGTGGGTGTCCTTGGAGAAGGATGGGACAAGTCACTGCACTGTAAAGCAAGTATGCCATGACAGAAACACTCCAAACTTTGAAAATTACAGATAAAAGCAAAGGATAATGATGTTTAGAGGAGATTATAACAATAATTTTGTGTTGTTTGCCAGATGGGGCAGTGAAAACAGCCAGCCAGACATATGAAGCCATCGCTGAACTGCTGCATCAGGATCTGATCTTGTGACTCCAGACTACACATCAACTGCAGCCGAACAGACCTCAGAGCTTCTCCTGATGCTCTGCTCTCCTGCACCTTGTCCACATTGTGCCAAAGATGTCCTCGGTGCCTCAGTAAAAAAAAAAAAACAGTCCTGCATTGACAACACAAACAGGTCCTATGAACTCAGCAGATGTCATACAAGCTCAGTTTGTGACGGAGCAGGGGTACTGTGACTTCATGGTGTTTTTCATTCAACCTTTATTTAGTCAGGTAAATCTCATTGAGCCTCGTGGACTCTTACAAAAGCGACCTATCTCTCGGATCTGATTCACCCATATGTCCCTCCACGTGCTTTGAGGTCAGAGGATCAGGTACTCTTAATAGTTCCAGAAACTCGCCTTAAGCGCAGGGGTGACAGGGCGTTCTCTGTAGCAGGCCCAAGACTCTGGAACGAGTTACCGCTGCTCATCAAACAGGCCCCCTCCCTCTCGGTTTTCAAATCCCGGTTAAAAACTCACTACTACTCCATTGCTTTCAATGCCAGCTGATTTGTATTGGATCGTTTGATTTATGATCTGCAATGTTTTTATGTTTTTCGTGTTGTACTTCATTGTCTGTGTTGCCTGTTGCGTGTTTGTTTGTCCAGCACTTTGGTGTGGACTTGTTCCTGTTTAAAGTGCTTTATAAATAAAATGGTATGGTATGGTATGGTATA
>JBBPBX010040977.1:0-21025 GCA_038048925.1 Garcialebias charrua
TATTTATATATATATATATTATTTATTTATTTTTCTCTTACCCCCCTGGTTGCCTGGCGGACATTCTGGGGGTGGGCCGTCAGGGGTTGTGCTGGGGTGTGGGGGGGTTCGGGGCCTGCGGGTTCGCCGTGGGCGGGGCTGGCAGTGCGCTCCCCCTGGGGCTGCTTGGACTCGGGTGTCCTGTCCTGTCGGCGGGGCGCGGGGTGGGCCGGATCTTGGATGTCTGCTGCTCTCCACCCCAGAATGAATGGGCCTACCTCCTGGGTTTGGATGTGGGCTGCCCCATGTAGGGAGCAGGTACATGTCTTGGACCTAGGGGGTATAGAGTGTGCATCGGGATTATGAATGGAGCGTGTCGTTATTGTTTGTCTTTCTGTGACTGAGGGTGAGGATGAGGGTGGGTCTGAATGAGTGTGTCTGTGTATGAATGTTTAAGTGTCAGGCTGGGACTTGGACTGCCCCCTCTCTGATACTTCTGAGGCTACCTAGTGTCGCGCTCCTGCCACGTGGCCCCCTGGTGGGTGTTCCTCTGCCTGCGGGCGTGCTTGGGGCCCTCACTATCTGGGGCTGGGCGCTTGGGCGTTTGTCGGCTCGGCCTGGTGGCTGCCTGGTGGGGCTCGGGTCCTCTGGTCCTGTCGGGTCTGGACCTGAGGGATGGGCGTCCCCGGTGCCCGAGCCTCGGTGACCGGCCCTGGGGCTACGTCGGTGCAGCGGGCTCCGGCGGGGGCCTGTGTATTTGTCGCTGTTGACCCCGGGGGGTCATTGTGTGTGGTCCCTGGTGGGGTTCGTCCGGTTCTTCCCCTTGGTCGGATCTGGGGAGTGGACGAGTGGCTCGTCCTGTTCGGGTGGTCCTGGGGACTCTGGGCTCGGGGTCCTTCCTGGGGTCTTGGGCTTTGATCGCCCCTTCGTCTGTCTCGGGCTTTGGGGGGACGGATCTCTGATGCTTCACAATCGCTACTAAATGTTCTATTGGAGGAACCTTATTCACTTATGCATGCTCACAACCACACACAAATGGATGCAGGGATGTATATGTAGATATATGTAGATGGGTATATAAATGAATATAAATATATATGTATGTATACTGTATATATATTTGTAGGTATGGGTATGTGTATTTATAGAAATCTACTGCAAGGTCATGAATATTATCAGTCTTTATGCTTGTATGTTTCGTTGCTGTGTTCTGTCATGTGCTTTGCAGGATTGTGGACGGAGGTTTGGTGTGTTTGCCTTGTGCTCTTTTTGTGGATAATTGTTGTTTTGTTGTCTCACTTTCTCTTTTCTTTCTTTCTCTCTATTAAAAAAAATACATATTGGAGTGAGAGGATGGCTATAAGGTGTGAAGGGAGGCCATCTATAAATGGAAAAAAAAAAAAAAAAGAGTTACCAATCAGCCTAACATGCATGTTTTGGACTGTGGGAGGAAACCGGAGCACCCGGAGAAAACCCACGCATACACGGAGAGAACATGCAAACTCCACCCAGAAAGCTGCCCCCAGACTGGGATTTGAACCGGGGACCTATCATGTTACAGGAACTGTTCAGAAAAAAACCATTTACTGTATTTATGCATATTATGGTATGTATTTAAGTTAAAAAAAAAAACTTTCTGTGTAAATATCTCATGTTAAAATGAGAACACCCGTGGCTTTTGGACAAGTGCGGCCTATTTATTTAAATTTTAAATTTTCTTTTTAAATTTGGCGGGGCTTATATTAAGGTGCGCTAACAGTCCAGATATTACAGTAATTTAATAAATTCAAAACAATCTTCAGCCTTCTTCACAATGCTTCCAACAACAGCTTAAATCATTCATCACAAGTGATTCCATTGTAGTATTTTTGTTTAAATGATGTATAAAGATCTTCACTGTGTCCTATACAGAGAACATTTTTTACAGTTATAAACTGATAAACACATTGTTATCAACAAACTTCAGATCACGTGTGGTCAACGCTCAGAAAGATGAACTGTGGTCATTTTCAAGGGATTTTACTGTGATGTTTTAGTCTAAATCATTTTTAAAATCTCAGTGTCCTATACAGGACACTTTTAATAAAGCATTAAAATACACAGTGTTATCACCAAGTCCACTGCAGTCTTGTTGTGCAACTCTGAAACAACAGTGATCATTTAAGTGATTTTACTTTATTGTAGTGTGTTAACATTTACGAGTTGTAAGTGAATGCACCGTGAAGTCACACCTCCTGTCTGCACGCGGAACCGTAACAAGTGGTGTAGAAGCGCAACATTTTTTTAAAGTGAGCAGAATTATTTGGCAGAATCTGGACCAACGGTGCCCTCGAGTTAAAAACACTGACTGAACTGTGACCCAGTCAGATGGTTCCGTTTTAAAGACAGGCCATGAAGATGACAAATGTCTGGACTCACCGGGGGTTAAATCAGGTCAACGGACTCTGAACGTGGGGCCGAGCCAGGACGGATGGCGAGAGAAGACAAAAAGAATGCTTTCACTTTTTCTTCTTAGCTCTATGGGCATTAAATCCTGTAAATTTGTTTTGTAACCTTCTTAAATAAATGTGTGATTGGTGCATGCGTAGGTAGGAGTTTGTGTGGTTAAAAAGATTTGTATTTGTAAAAAATAATTACACACGTGACAAATCATTTTTGAAAAGGTCTTGGTCCAGGTAAGCATCCCCAAAACCCAGTTCAAAATAGAGTTGTGTCATTCACGAACGACTGATTCTAATGAAAGAATCTTTTGAGTAAACGAACTGAACTGAATCACTTTATTCACTGAGTCGTTCCTTTCTCAGTTCAGTTGAGCTCAGTGCTCAACCTTGACTCAGCCTCGTTAGATTTTCATCCACCTGAATTGAGCACGTATCTTCAACAGATATATAGACATCATTCATGTTCATTATTAATATAGAAAGAATAAAGTAAAACTTTTCATTATAAACACAGCTATCGAGCACAACCTTGACTTTGCCAGTATGGTCAGTCAGGACAGTTTTTTGTGTGTAGAAATACGTTTCACCCTCTATCCAGAGGGCTTCATCAGTCTGAGGAGCCCCAAATAAACTGTTTTCCCACTAAGCAGTACACTCCTTTAGTGGGCCAACCAGTTTGCTGGTGATAAGATGGTTTCTGGGGACTGTCCTGTCTCCTGTCAACTCCTCCCAGGCAGGCAGCCACAACCAAAGTGGTTCAAGACACACAAAAAGAAACTGTCCAGATGACCTGACAAGTTAAAATAAGATGTCAAAAAGTAGCAAAAACAGATACATAGTTTAAAAGGCAAATGCAGAAAATCAAAAACCGGAACATGTCTAAATTGGTTCTTGCCAGGAGTTCAACAGATTCTTAAAGCCATTTAGAGAGGTCACGGTCAAGAGCTTCAGATCTTTTTGTAAGATATTCCAGGAGCGGAGTAGGAGAAGGCCCTTTTGCCAAGCTCAGTCCTCACTGACGGAACACTGCAGGTAATCATGTCCTGAGAGCGCACGTTGTAGCTGCACTCACGCAAAGACATGGAGGAGATATATGAAGGCAGCAGACCAAGAAGTTATTTAAAGATGAAAATGTACCAGTGGAAGAGTCTGTGTGTGTAAGGATGGCTCCCTCTATTGGTCTGTCTCCCTCCTTACATCCTGTGTCTGTCAGCTCTGCGTCTCAGGTGTTTGTGTTTATCGTTAATTAAGACGTATATATTAGTCAGCGTTCATGTGTGTCTCATTGTCGGGTCATTGTCCCTGGTGTGTCGTACCCCAGCTCCTAGGTCTCGTGAGTACATCTCGTCTACATGTTTAATGTTAGTATTCCAGCCACAGTTAGAGCGTCCGTATTAGGTTTTGTTTTGTACTGCCACGTCAGTGTTTTTGAGTTTTACCTTATTAAAGCGTTTTTGATTTTACTCGTGCCTCTGAGAGTCTGCCTGTCTGCACCACGGGGCTCATCCCTCAGCCCACACCATACTGTGACAGAAATGACCCGACCATTCTGAGTCCCGCGGCCGCAGACAGGTAATTCGGACTTACTCAGAGGCAAAAGATGTCTGCGTCAGCTCAGAGGGAAGCTGCAGTCATCAGAGTTGGCAGTTTTCGAACCAAACCCGCTTGGAGCAGCCATAGACCCGGGCTGGAACAGCTTCCGTCTCCACTGCTGGTCGCGGAGTGAGCGAGGAGGAAGCGCCGGGACGGCCGCTCCGACCAGTTTACTTCCTTCACTCCTGCACGAGCCATTTCGCTGTGGTATGTGTCCGACGACGATTCGGATTTGGATCCGGAAGGACTCTTGCCGCTCGAAGAAGTAGACGTCCTTCCGCTCGAAGAAGTAGACGTCCTACCGCTTGAAGAAGTAGACGTCCTGCCGCTCGAAGGAGTAGACGTCCTGCCGCTCGAAGAAGTAGACGTCTTGCCGCTCAAATAAGTAGACGTCCTGCCGCTTGAAGAAGTAGACGTCCTGCCGCTCGAAGAAGTAGACGTCCCAACGCCCGAAGAAGTAGACGTCCCAACGCCCGATGACGTCTCGCCCGATGTCCCGACGTCCCAACGCCCGATGATGTCTCGCCCGACGTCCCAACGCCCGATGACATCTCACCCGACGTCCCAACGCCCGATGACGTCTCACCCGACGTCTCAACGCCCGATGACGTCTCGCCCGATGTCGTCTCGCCCGATGTCTCAACGCCCGATGACGTCTCGCCCGACGTCTCAACGCCCGATGACGTCTCGCCAGACGTCTCAACGCCCAATGACGTCTCGCCCGACGTCTCAACGCCCGATGACGTCTCGCCCGACGTCTCAACGCCCGATGACGTCTTACCCGACGTCTCAACGTCCGATGACGTCTTGTCCGACGTCTCAACGCCCGATGATGTCTCGTCTGACGTCTCAACGCCCGATGACTTCTCGCCCGACGTCTCAACGCCCGATGACGTCTCGCCCAACGTCTCAACGACGTCTCGCCCGTCGTCTCAACGCCCGATGACGTCTTGCCTGATGTCTCAATGCTCGATGACGTCTCGCCCGACGTCTCAACGCCCGATGACGTCTCTCCAGACGTCCTTACACAGATGACTCAACATCCAACAAGGTTTCGATGATGATGATTACGCCCGATGTCTCGTCCAACTCGATGCCCGATGATGCCGAGGAAGTCTGTGCACCAGCCGAGGAAGTCTGTGCACCAGCCGACGAAGTCTGTGCACCAGCCGATGAAGTCTGTGCACCTGCCGCCAAGGGTGTCCGTGCACCTGCCGCCGAAAGTGTCTGTGCACCTGCCGATGTAGTTCCTGTTCTGGGAGGGTCCTGGAGGGCGCCTCCCACGCTTCCTGTTCTGGGTGGGCCCTGGAGGGTGCCACCCTCGCCTTCAACTGTCCTGAGGCCTTGTCGCCAACAGAAGCTCCTAGTGGTGGACGGCCTTCCTGCCGCCCGCCTGACCGGTCGCCTGCCTGATGTGACCCTGCTCGATGGATGGCCTCCAGGTTGCCCGCCTGATGTGACTCTGCAAGATGGACGGCCTCCCGGTCGTCCACCAGACGGGGTCCTATGCGATGGATGGTCTCCCGGTCGCCCGCCTGACGGGTCCTTGCCCGAGGTCGACGCCCTGGCCTCGATGTTTGGGCGCTTGTTAGTTTTCTAGGTTTAGCTCTTGTGTCTAGCGTTTGTCCCAGGCCTTGTTCCCGTCGGTTTTTGGTTTGTTGTCCTTGTGTTTTGTCCCCTGTCCTTGTGTTTTCTCGTGTCCGCCGTCCCTGCGGTTCCTCCCTCGGCCCGCCCTGTTTTTTGGGGGGTGTTCTTTGGGGATGCCGGGGGGGCGTCTTTGAGGGGGGGTACTGTTAGGATGGCTCCCTCTGTTGGTCTGTCTCCCTCCTTACATCCTGTGTCTGTCAGCTCTGCGTCTCAGGTGTTTGTGTTTATCGTTAATTAAGACGTATAGATTAGTCAGCGTTCATGT
The DNA here is from genome assembly GCA_038048925.1 of Garcialebias charrua. Taxonomy (NCBI): domain Eukaryota; kingdom Metazoa; phylum Chordata; class Actinopteri; order Cyprinodontiformes; family Rivulidae; genus Garcialebias; species Garcialebias charrua. The sequence goes on from JBBPBX010040977.1 coordinate 5,926, forward strand.
GTGTCTCATTGTCGGGTCATTGTCCCTGTTCCCTTGTGTGTTGTACCCCAGCTCCTTGGTCTCGTGAGTACATCTCGTCTACATGTTTAATGTTAATATAGTATTCCAGCCACAGTTAGAGCATCCGTATTAGGTTTTGTTTTGCACCGCCACGTCAGTGTTTTTGAGTCTTACCTTATTAAAGCGTTTTTGATTTTACTCGTGCCTCTGAGAGTCTGCCTGTCTGCGCCACGGGGCTCATCCCTCACCATACCGTGACAGTGTGAAGTTAATGATGTCCAGTTAAAGCTGCTATATGTAACTTTTCTAACAATATATTTTTAACATATTTCTTCACTCTGTCACTAGATTGATGTTAGAGAGGTAATCTCTGAAAAAAACTAAAAAAAAATATTGTCCCCTTGCTTCTCCAGGTGGTAAATAAGCATTTCTAAAAAGAAAAAGTGACCCACCATTTTCCAGCCAATAAAAACAAAGTTTGTAACCAGCCAATAAAAACCGAGCTTGAATTTGAATCAGCCAATAAAAACAGAGCTTGAATTCAAATTTCAACAGACCACAAGGGGGCAGAGCCATATATGGCTCTGAGGGGGAGGGATCAGAATGCTTTGCTTGTTGAAATTTTTTCTAAGTGCTGATGTTCTACAGAAACTGCAGACTGAACCTTTAACCAGTGAATACAGGGTGCAGTGGTGGGAACGATAATCACAGCCAGTTATGAATCTTAGTGCACCATGATAGAAGGCATCCAACATTCGCAGGGTGCTTGTAGGAGCATTCATGTAGATAATGTCACCGTAATCAATGGAGGGAAGGAAAGTCACAGATACAAGGCGTTTCCTAACATTCAGAGTTAATATAGAGATGCTAACAAGGAAATAATTACAAACACCTGGGGGAGGACATGAGGGACAGGAGCTGACAACACAAGAGAAAACACTGAGGAAGACTGGACAGATGACACAAGCAAAACACAGAACCTCTCAGTACCACCTCCCCACCCACCCCAGGGATGGCTCCTGCTGTCCCTAAGACCAAACACATGAAACAAACTGGGTGGGTAGAGGTGGGGGCACCAGGATGGAGGGCACAAAGGAAAAACACCAAAATAAAAACAAAAACAGGATATATAACCTGGGAAAACACAAACTGCAGAAGAAGCAAAAAAGTTCATGCGGAATGGCACAGGCACCGTCAAAGATGAGGCAATCAGTTCAGGCAGACGGCCCATGCAGGAGACCGTTCAGAGCAGGACCAGAGTTCAGGTGGATGGATGTCTAGAGTGGGGCAATAGTGCTGGTGGACTGCCCAGTGACAGTTCATTACTGGCCATAGATGTCCACCTGGAGCCCCTCTCAGTCAAAAGAATGAGGGATATTGAGATCAAAGGGGAGACTTCCACTGCAGGCAAACCAGATGGAAACAATCCTGATGGACGCGGTGACAGACACAGATGAGGAACCAGTTCTGATGGATGTGGCAAGATAAATTGAACCAGTAATGAGAGCCGCAGGTGGCAAACCAAGGACGAGAGCTGCAGACGGCAATGAGTCCGATGAGGGAACTGCAACAGGCAAAAAAGACAGACAAAAAGCCCTGTCAGCAGAGTGGACAGCAATACTGGGGACACACAGGGGACAGTCCCTCTCCACCACAGACTTTAGCTAACAGACAGAGTTCTGCCATCTCCAGAAGTTTTCTGGCCATTCTGTGATAGTTGGATGTGTCAGCAATAGCCATGATGCTGAATCCCGGGCTGTAGTCGGTAACATTGTCACATGGTAGAGGCAGAACCACCTGCAGCTCAATGTGACAAAGACAAAGGAACTGGTTGTGGGTCTAAAGAGGGTCAGGACACTGGTGACCCCTGCATCCAGGGAGTTACTGTGGACATTCTGGAGTATTATAAATACCTAGGATCGTTTGTTGACCATTAATTGGGCTGGGCTAAGAATGCTCTTTACAAGAAGGGCTAGAGCTGCACTACTTCTATATATATTGAAGTTAAGGTCCTTTAATATCTGCTAAACTATGCTGAAGATGTTTTATGAGACTGTGGTGGCCAGTGTCCTCCTGTTTGCTGTTGAGCTGTGGCAGCAGACTGAGGGTATTTGCATGCCAACAGACTCAACAAACTTATCCACAAGACCATGGATGTTGTGGGGGTAGAGCTGGACTCGATGACTGTGGTGTCAGTCAGGAGGATGCTATCAAAGTTACATGCCTTTCTCTGAGACTCCGTTAACACACTGGAGTGCTTACTGTGTCAGCTATATGCACACATGACCGCAGAGATTCACATACTTTGAATGTATGGAAAGCTGGTGCAGAAAGAACAACCTCCACATCAATGTGAAGAAGACGAAGAAGATGGTTGTGGACTTCATGCGGAACAAACACACCTGCCCCCCCCCTCGGAACATAAGAGGATCTGCCGTGGAAGTGGTTTCCAGCTACAAGTACTTGAGTGTGCACCTGAATAACAAACTCAGCTGGAGCAACAACACAACCAGCCTGATCAAGAAAGGTCATCAGAGACTCTACTTCCTCAGACGGCTGAGACGAGCTGGTCTGAGTAGCCCAGTCCTCACCTCCTTCTACAGGTGTGCAGTGGAGAGCATCCTGTGCTCCAGCATCAATGTGTGGCATGGAGGCTGCACAGCTGCAGAAAGAAAAGCTCTGCAGAGAGTGGTGAAGGCTGCACAGAAGATGTTGGAGTCAGTCTCCCCACATCACAGACATCTACACCTCCAGATGCAGGAAGAGAGCCACCTGTATCATGAAGGACCCCACTCACCCAGCACACACACTTTTGCCTTGCTCCTCTCAGAAAGGAGGTTGAGGAGCATCAAATGTAGAACCACTACTGAGGAACAGCTTCTACCCTGAGGTTGTTAGACTCTTGAATATCTAACCAGGATAATCACTCTAATGCCACTTTAATTGATGATATGTCACTTTACCCATTAGCTGCTGTATTCTTACCCATCTGCTCATGTTACTCATGTTCAGACTGCGGTCTAATACACTGCATTATACTGTAGTGTTTAGTGTATATCTTAGATCCTTCTTTTTATAATTCATATTTTTTGTGGGGGACCTTGAGTAAACAATTTCGTTCCACCTCATGCGCCACATGTGATGTGAATGACAATACAGAACACTGAACCTTGAAACGTGAACCTTGAACATAATGAATATACTGTATTAACTATTTACTGTTTTAAATTTGTTCTTTTTATTCTTCTTTTATTTCAGATATACGGTATACATATAAGCATGGTTACATACTGTCTTTAACTTTAACAAAATGTTGAAAATATTTTCTGTCAGAACCAGACAGTTACTATTTGTATATGTGTTATTTTATAAGGTTAGATCAATTCAACTGGGCACATGTGGAAACACTAATGTCTCTGTGTGAGTGCAGCTACAGCGTGCGCTCTCAGGACATGATCACCTGCAGTGTTCCCTCAGTGAGGACTGAACTTGGCATAAGGGCCTTCTCCAACTCCGCTCCTGTTTCCTGGAATATCTTACAAAAAGATATGAAGCTCTCGACCTTGACCTCTCTAAGTGGCTTCAAACATCTAAGCTCCCGGGAAAAACCAATGCAGATATGTTCCTGTTTTTAGATTTTACATCGCTTCACAACCTAGCTGCTCTTTTGTTTAGTTTTTTTTTAAATACCTTTTTCTGTCTTTTATTTTCATTTATGCTTCTCAATTTATATGATTTCTGGTATGATTGTCTGCTGTTGTCATCATTCTTTGTTAAAATCAGGTCTCTCTTGTAAATGAGTCTCCGGGGCTCAATGAAACTAGCCAGTATANTATATATATATATATATATATATATACATACTGTATCTAAGCAAACACCCCCTCTACCCCCACACACAGAAGTGTCCCAGATGGTCCAGTCCAGTCTAGTTGGTCCATGCTGCCTCACATATGGAGGATCTTCATCAACTGAACAGGAAACATCTGAAGAAGATTGGCTCCACCCCCTGCCACTCAGGAGCTGCAAGAGGTGTTAGAGCATGGACAAAAACAGGATCCCCACAGTGTGGCTGCACAGAGTGTGGTGAGTGTGCAGGAAAGGAACATGTGGACAAAAAACATTTGGGAAAATGCCAAAAGTGTAACAACATGGTGATTGCCTTCACAGCGCAGGAGGTTCTAATCAGCCATAGGTCCTGGAAAGTAAAGCTGTGTCATCATCCAGTGAGAAACAGAGCAGAAATAAATATGTTGACATTGTAATTGAAAGTACTATTTGTCTCTTTGTAAGTTTTTTTTAATTTCCATCCCAAGCACGCCTAAAAAAAACCTACACAATATTACAGAGGATTTTATTTCTCACTAATCTGCTTTAATCCAGCCTGCAAAAAAACCTACACAATATTACAGAGGATTTTATTTCTCACTAATCTGCTTTAATCCAGCCTGCAAACTCCATCAGAGAGACTTCCTGCAGCTGCAAGAGAAGACAAACACAAGACTTCTACCTTTCCTATAAGAGGAGAAAGCTTTGAATATATAGTGAAAAGAAGCAGACCTTGCACAGTCCGTTCCACACACAACATCCTGCAGCAGACTGTCGTACACTTGGCAGGAGCTGCTTCTGTTACACTTGTGGTGGACCAGTTGTTCCACCCAGCAGCCACAAATGCCTTATCCTGACTTCATATTTTCACTAGATTCCCTGATGGATGTGTTTTCATTCTGGCTCATACCACATCTATATCACATGTCACAGAGTGTGCAAGTGTTGAAATCTGCTTTTAATGGTTTTGTATATCTATAGGCTTAGACCTACCCACTTTTCAGTATATATCTACATGACTGTGGAGCATGGGAACGTAATCATCTGACTGTCAGTAAAAAAATTAAAAATAAAACAACTGTCGAAAAAAGCATATTCCACAGAAACGCTGGCTGATGACTCCAGTCGAATTTGAAGCCCGTGCATTAAACCTGGCCAACGTGGATAGATTTACAATGTATAGAAAGAGTTTTCAGTCAGCAAAACTGGTAAATGTCAACAAGTGGGTACAATTATGCTGGCTTGTTTTTATTTGTGTGATTTGGTAAAAACTCAAGAATTTGGTTATTTTAAATGGAAGACAGTGCAGCGGGGAGAACAGAGAATATTGAGAAATGTTCTGGAGGCTCTGTGGTTGTAAAAGACACTCTGTCTCTTGACTGGATCAGTTTTGACAAGACGAAGAATGAAGCAGAGAAGGAGAGACTGGTAAATTAAAGATCGCCCTCTCATGCTCAGCAGCAGGGCTTGGCCCTGGAACTAAACTTGTGATGGGAACTCAGGCGGACTTTGACACACGAGCCAAATTCAACCAAAGGGCTGTGTGGTGGATCGGACCAATCGAACCCTTCTGAGGCTCCCAACCATTGGCGACAGAAGTACAGGTGGTCTCTGACCTATAATGACATCGACATACGAGGTTCCGGACTTACGAGCTGACTAGCGAACAGTAAAGTTGTACAGAACATACAGAAAATACAGCACTGGTATGTGTTTTTAGATGAAAGTGTGTTAGCTAACCGTTTGTAAACAAAGTTCTGAGCATGTTTATGAACTAGTATGTACGTTTGTGTTGAAAAACGGGTGTTCGTAGTAGCACTAGCATACATTTTCCGACTTACGACTGAAAATCCGGACTTACGAGCGACACGTGTTTCGTGTTCCGACGTACGAGTTTTCGTGTTATGAGCACCTTGTAGTAACGGAACCCGCTCGTAAGTCGGGGACCACCTGTATTTGTAGTGTGTGTGTGTGTGTGTGTGTGTGTGGGGTGGGGGGGTCTGGAGGTCCTCCCCCATCATTTTTTAAATAAAGTAGATGCCATTTCCTGCCTTCTGGTGTATTTTAATGGGTTGTTAAACATCTAGTTAAGTAAACACCTGATTCTACAACTATTTTAGAGTTAATGGCACAATTTGCTTAAAGAACAGCTCTCCTTGTGTGAACAGAGACCTTGGTGAAGTTGGCGTTCGTTGGATATTGGATGTTAGTGCTCTGTAGATTCAGCCGCGGTTGAATAGAGCACGCTCCACTTCTCTCATGCATCCTAAGCCATGCCCAGATTCAAAAACCTCACTCTCGCTCAAGAGTCCTCGATCACAACAACCTTCACAGGCTATATTTGCACCGTTGCATATGGTCTCTCTTTAAAGGCGAATAATGTACAAAGTAAAAGAAAACTAAATTTCATCTAGGTGTTATTACTTTAATTCCACCCATTTGAATCAAGTTTCTCACACAGTTTGTGTAAAGTTTTAAAGACACTTCAACTTTAATGCACTTTAACACACAACGTCAGCTTGACACTACTTGAGTTTATGGGCAACAAAAACACAAAAAACAATACCGCTAGACTTTTTTTTTTTTACTGTGTTCAACACTACAGTATTCTTTTAAAGGATTTTTCTCATCAAGTCTGAGGACAATAAGTTGTGGGGTTTTAAAGACATTATACTGTATTGCATGTCCGCACTACATGTGTTTATAGGCAAATTAGCAATGCAAGAATTATGCAATCGCCTAAACTCCCAACACCAATGCGCCATGAAAAAAATAGTTTGAGAATTTGACCAAAACAGCAAAACCAGAATGAGATGATTTCAAGGCGAAGTTGATGGGTGTTTTAATTTTGACATATCTGTCCACAGTCAAAAGGACATAACCCATTGGATCAGCTCAACGTGCTGCGTTGTATCTTTTGTCAGTAAGTAAACAAATATCTGTCAGAAAATTATTATTAAACATGGTGTCAGTTTTTATTTTTATAATGAGAGCTCATCTTGCTTTAAAGGTTCAAGAAAAACTTGTAGTAGTTGGCTCACTTGCACATCTCTAAGTGATCAACTCCCTCCTCCTGGGCCTGACAGTGTTTACATAGAGGCTCTGCAGCAGCCGCTGTAGATCTCATCTGCACCGTTTCCCACCAGCTTGATTTTCCAACAGGTCATTCGTTGCGTTTGCCATAGGCCTACATATTGAATATATAAAAGGTTAGTATTTTTCTTTCTTTTTCATCTCTTTCTGAAAGCTGGACATGACCAGAAGACATTTCTCTTTATGAACTGACTTGTTACAGACGGTCACACATCGTTGTGACTTTTTTCTTATGTAAGACTATTTCAAATACAAACAGTACAAAAAATAATGAAACTAGCAACAATGAAAAACCAAACAAAGAAACAAAGAAACATGATAAAAACATACAGTAAATCACTCACTGTTTTGTGTAGTGTTGTGTTCAAGACCACCTAACCCGAGACCAAGACCTCAAATAAACTAAATAAAATAAGTTTTTAATTATAATTTTTTCAATAAAAGTTACATACTACAACTTTAAGTTTGCTTTTGAAAGAATGTATCAGCTTTTATACATTTTCAAGGTTACATAACAAAGAAATCAGATGTTCAGGGCCTAACTGCATGTGTTTCAACAATAAAATGACACAACTGTTAAAATGGAAGCAGTTTCATCACATACCAAACCTTAAAACACTGAAGTGGCAAACATTCTTCGTTTGTCCAAACTCAACACCAAGGATAAACATGTAGATGCACAGTGGTTTCAGTAAAGTAGTAATATACGTACACCTAAAAAGTTACATAAATGGATATTTGTTACAAGTATATTCTTTGTGATTTAAATAGCCAAATTTTATAACTGATGATATGGCAGACATCTTCTACCACATCCAGACAATCAATTCTCACTTTCTTGGAGTGACCAATGCTGCCAGATAGAGTTGAGATTTTCCAGCCCAAACATTTGTTAAAAGCCACCACATCACAAAAAAATATGCCCAATCAATATATTGTTACAGTATTTAATGTTGGAACATGAACGCACATCAGTACAAGCCAAGGTAATTTAACAATATTTGGCAAAACGTAACAATCCAACAAAAATCTTCCCAGAGTTCCTAGCCAAATCAGAATGAAAATCACCCAATCTGGCAACATTGGAGTCATGCGTGGGAGTGAAAGTGGGTGGGTGTGACAGCAGTAACAAAAAATGTATTTAGCAATGAGTCACATTACCACTTGGATTTGAACCAGTACGTTTTGTATCCAATAAAAACAAGGACAACAAATGAACTGGACAATATTCTAGCAATTTAATGATATTTCCACTTGTGGTCTTGACTGGTCTTGAAATAAATTCCTGAGTCCTCAATGTCCGAGACCGAGACAAGACCGAGACCAAATGCAGTTAAGTCTGAGACAAGACCAAGACCATCAGACAGTGGTCACTAGTCTTGTGTCAGTGACTGGGGAAAACAGTTGACATCAGGAAATGGTTTAGATCTACTCCTGCTAATTATTTAAATTTTCATGTTCTTGGAGCAACAGGTCGAGGCGGAGGAGTAGCTGCTATCTTTCAGTCAGGATTATTAATTAATACTAAACCAATTATTAGTTATAATGCTTTTGAGTTATTGTTGTCTCCCAGTTTTCTCATCCAAAATAGAAATTAGAAAGGCCACTCACACTAGTTGTTATCTATAGTCCACCAGGCTCCTATGCTCAGTTCTTATTTGAATTTTCAAATTTGTTAAATGAATGACTACTAAATACTGATGAAGTCATAATAATGGGTGATTTCAATATTCACGTAGATGTTGAAAGTGATAGCTCAAGCATAGCCTTTAATAATTTAATAGAATCAATTGGTTTTACTCTAAACGTCCACACATCTACTCGTTCTTACATCACACTCTTGATCTGGTTCTGACTTATGGCATAATAATAATAATAAATAATACATTTTATTTGTAGGCGCCTTTCTTGGCACTCAAGGTCACCTTACATTGTCATTCATAAAAAATAAAATAAAAATAAACCAGACACATTATAAACACAGAAAAAACAAGTAAAATGAATTAAAATTAAAAATTAAAAAATAAGACAATGCAGTTATCATGTATAGGCTACTTTAAACAGGTGAGTTTTGAGTTTGACTTTGAAATGTGGCAATGAGTCTGTGTTGCGAATATCAGGTGGGAGTGAGTTCCAGAGCTGGGGAGCAGAGCAGCTGAATGCTCTGCTCCCCATAGTAACAAGACGGGCAAGGGGAACAATGAGCTGGATGGAAGAAGAGGATCTGAGGGTACGAGCAGGTGTAGCCATGTGAATAATGTCTGAAAGGTATGGAGGAGCAAGGTTGTGGACATAAAGATTAAGTACTTATTAGTATCCTCAAAATCCTGTTGCGTCTGACCATTTTTTAATAACCTTCGAGTTACATTAAATAACTACACAGTCACTGAGAGTAAATTTCATTATAGTAAGTGTTTATCAGAGAATGCTGTAACAAAATTTAAAGAATATCTTCCATTTATCAAAATTCAGTTAGGTCTTCTGGATGGTTTCTTTTTTGTTGAGATGTTTCATCCTTCATCCAAAGGACTTCATCAGTCTTAAGCCCCCAGTATAGCTCCGCGTTAGTCCGAGCGCCGCGGCACGCCGTGTGAGCGCCGCGGCGCAAGCCTTTGATCGCGGGCGTGAATGCGGCAAGCTCAAATTTTACGACCGCCTACGCGCGCGTTGTCTCACAATAAACTGCCCAGTGGCGGACTGTTTTGTACGAGACACAAATGTATTAAATTCTCCTTCTTCACCCCTGAATCGGACTTTTCTTTTGTTTTTTTGCCAAAAGTCAAGTGATCGCTTGAAGCGGTCACCATTCACGTCCTCCTCCGATGAGGAGGAATGAATTAATTTGTCACAAGCGAACTAACGTCATGTCCAACGTGGCTGCGCCAGCTTCTAAATATTTCCTGGTGTGCAGGTCTGCTGTGTGGGCTGAAGGACCAGCGCTCCCTGTTTTAATTTTATTTTTTAGAAATTTTTATGAACATATAAACACAGAAAACCGCTGCGCAGCCCTCTGCCTTTTCTTCTCCCCCACCCGACATGTCAATGAACTCAGTAGGCGTGTCAGCAAATGACCAATCAGCGACCTCAATTTGTCCCGCAGGTAAACGCTCCGCCCGGCTGCAGCTGCTGGAGCCTGCACTCCAGAGAGCTGCGCTTGCACAGAGCTATAATATGAACTGCCTGCGCGCAGCACACGCGAGTCCAGCGGCGCTGGGCACAACGCGGAGCTATACTGGAGGCTTTAGGAGACACAACCAACTCAGACCCACAAGCAGCACACTCGCATTGTGGACCAACCAGTTTGCTGGGGATAAGATGGTTTCTGATTTTTTTTTGTAAACAAAAAAAGAAACTGTCCAGATGACCTGACTTTGTTGGATTTTTTTAAACTGGGTTATTGAGCATGAACTTTGAATTCTCTTCCATTGTTGTTTTCCTCTGTCTCGCAGAGTAATGCAGCAGAAAACATTGACTTGGATGATCTTGTTAGTTACAACTTCTTTCAAACTTCGCTCGATAAAACTTCTCCGTAAAAGTGCTCTGTGAAAAAGAATGTGATCCAAGGAATCAGGCTCCTTGGTTCAATTCTTAGTTACATACTTTAAAAGAGGCATCTAGAAAGCTGGAAAGAAAATGGTGCTTCACTAATCTAGACAAATTTAGTTGTTGTTGGAGAGATAGCCTGCTAACACATGAGAAAGCTCACTGTAAAGCTAGAACTTTATTTATCGTTAATAGATGAGAATGAAAATAACCCCATGTTTCTGTTCAGTACTGTCCTAGACAAATGAAAAAATATATTTCTGTTGAACCATGTATCCCTACAACTATAAGCAATGGTGACGTCATGAGATTATTTATTAAAAACATGATTTCAATTAGGAAGAAAATTCAAACCATCCTTCCTGTTGCCTCTGTTCCCTGTCAGATGAGGCAGCTTTAGAAATATTACTAACTGTATTCATGTTTGGGCTGTTTTTGTCCTGTTGAGCTCTCTGAATGGTCAGAAATAATAGCTCCATCCAAGCCATCCACCTGTCTGCTAGATCTCATCCTAACCAGACTTTCCCCTAATTAATATCCACATTTAAGATCTGCTTAATTAGTTTTTAATGAATGATTACGTACCACAGCGCTTTAAGGTTGCTGTAATTAAACCTTTACTTAAGAAACATATTCTTGATTCAGGAAGCCTAGTCAATTATAGACCTATGCTATGTCTAACCTGACTTTCATCTCAACAATTCTAGAGAAAATAGTTGCAGGTCAGTTGCGTGAACATCTATAAAGAAATAATCTGTTTGAAGAGTTTCAGTCAGGGTTTAGAGCTCATCATAGCACAGAAACAGCAGTAGTAAAAGTCACTAATAGTATTCTCATGGCCTCAACTGGTCCTGTTAGACCTCAGTGCTGCATTTGATACAGTTGATCACAATATTTTACTACAGAGACTTAAATATGATATTGGGATTACAGGAACAGCTCTAAAATGGTTTACACCATATGTATTTGATAGTTTCCAGTTTCTAAATGTAAATAGTGAATCTTCTTCTCCAAGCTCCAAAAAGGCACCATTCTCCTCTGATTTCAACAGGTTTCCGTTAAAAGAACAAGAGTTGGAGGAGGAAAACTCATTCATGATCAAATCTTGTTAGTGAGTGATCTGATATTAATCAGCGCCAAACGGATAGAGTTCCAGACAGCTTGACGAGATCCTTGACAGAGGTTCTCCAGAGTGCAGCCCCCAAGTACAGGTCCTTATGTGCTGGCAGCGGGTGCACGAGCATCTGGCGTCCATGACAAGCAGCTGGAGCCAACGATAGCAGCCCTTAGTTAGCCAGTGGTGAACACCATGGGTGTCCTGGATCAGGAGTTTGACATGAAGTCCATTTCTCCTTCACGTCTCTGGTGGCAGCTCTCAGTGGGCAGCGTGGCAAGAGAACATCATGGACAGGTAGGTACTGAGGCACTTTGGTGTACTGAGGCAAGGTACCTTGGTGGCAGCAGCTTTGATTGTTTACCACAGCTGATTGAGAAGCTGTCCACAACGTCGCTAAAATTTAAAAGAGCCTGATGACTAGCTGTGATATAGACCATCCCAAAAGCAAAAAGTCTTTGTTCTTCCTTTGCTGAAGGGAGGTGACCCCACCTCACTGAACCTCACCCACCTCACTGAACAACTATTGACCAATCTCTAAACTCTGCATTTTAGCCAAGGTTCTATAAAAACGGATAAATTCTCAAATCAAAAATTATCTGGACTCATTTAACATCTTACCTCTCCATCAATCTGGTTTCAGGAAACAACACAGCACAACTACTGCTTCACTGAAGGTTCTTAATGACGTTGTTGAAGCATTGGATGCTAAGGATTATTGTGCTACACCTTTCTTAGACATGTCTAAATCTTTTGACACTGTGGACCATAACATCCTGTGTCATAAGCTCGCAGAAATCGGTTTCTCAGATCACACCATTGGTTGGTTTTCTATATCTTTCCGATCGGAGGCAATGTGTTCAACATAACAGTGCTTCTTCCAGTTATTTAACAGTCAACAATGGTGTACCACAAGGCTCAGTCTTAGGACCAACCCTCTTTACAATCTACATAGGTAATGTAGGTCAGAGCATCCCTGATGCATCCTTACATTTCTATGCTGATGACACAGTTGTTTACTGTCGAGCTAAAACAGTTGCTAAGGCTTTCCAGCTTTTGCAATCCTGCTTTTGACATCATCCAGTCAGATTTGTTCTGTCTCAAACTTGTCCTAAATGCTGATAAAACCAAAGGGATGCTTTTTTCAAATAGGAAGTCGGTCCCAGCAGTTCTTCCTCTGATTTTATCCTCAAATGGTGTCCCTATTGAGTTTGTTGATTCCTATAAATATTTGGGTATCCTGGTCGATTCGCATCTCTCTTTTAAACTCCACGTGGAAAACCTAGTAAAGAAACTGAAAGTTAAACTGGGTTTCTTTTTCAGAAACAGATCATGTCTAACACTGAATGCTAGGAAACGCCTTGTATCTGTGACTTTCCTTCCCTCCATTGATTACGGTGACATTCTCTACATGAATGCTCCTACAAGCACCCTGCGGATGTTGGATGTTGTCTATCATGGTGCACTAAGATTCATAACTGGCTGTGATTATCGTACCCACCACTGCACCCTGTATTCACTGGTTAACTGGACATCATTAACCTCACGCAGACTCTTCCACTGGTACATTTTCATCTTTAAATCACTTCTTGGTCTGCTGCCCTCATACATCTCCTCCTACATGTCTTTGCGTGAGTGCAGCTACAGTGTGCGCTCTCAGGACATGATTACCTGCAGTGTTCCATCAGTGAGGACTGAACTTGGAAAAAGGGCCTTCTCCTACTCTGCTCCTGTTTCCTGGAATATCTTACAAAAAGATCTGAAGCTCTCGGCCTTGACTTCTCTAAATGGTTTTAAGAATCTGTTGGAATCCTGGCAAAAACCAATGCAGACATGTTCCTGTTTTTGATTTTCTACATCTGCCTGTTTTGCTACTTTGACACCTTTGTTTTAACTTGTTAAAAAAAACTATTTAAAAAAAAAAAACTACAGTATTTCTCTCTTATGATTGTCTATTGTTGATTGTCCAAGGAAATTCTACTGTTTCTGTTGTCATCATTCTTTGTTTGTAGCCAGGTCTCTCTTGTAAATGAGTCCTCGAAGCTCAATGGGATTAACCTGCCTAAATAAAATTTGAATGTAAAAAAGAACATTAGAAAAAACAGGATCACTAACAACTTAGGTAGAAAGGTGGATGGCATGCCAGACACAATGGTGCCATGTTTTTTCCATGAGAAAAAAGTAGTCATCTGAAAATATCCTGATGCTCATTAATCCATGCATGCAGCATCTGAGCATCCACTAAATAATTATTGGATCCAATAATCATCGGAGAATTATACATTTTAAACGTATAAACTGTGTTACAGATGCTGAAGATGAATTCCACAATTAGCTGCACCAGGGTCAAAAATGATCAGAGTATACATTTTATTGTTGTCTAATAGGCTATGAACCTAAAGTCATCAGTATTTGTGAGCAACTTTGTCTCTAAACATCCAATAAACCGTTCAGACCCACTGACTCCTCCTGGGGCCACAGAGCTGTGTTCTGTGTTCTGACATCTAACATCCAAAACCTAAACATCTGAATCACGAAGAACACTGCATTCAGGTCCATGTGCCCTTATTTCTGTTCTAAAACACAGAAAAAATGCATCATCAATCTGAAATCTTCCACCGTTTCTTGTCTAACTTCGTGTGGCTTTTCTTCCAGAACTGTAGACGTTGAGCTCCCTGTGCCAAGTGGACCACAAGAGCTGGTTCCAGTGATTAGGCTGAGGAGGCAACGTGATCCCCGAGCCTCACCACACGAGGAACTTTACAGAAGACATACGTGAGCAAACCTGATCCATGGTTCTCCCTGAAGCTCTGCGCCCTGACGTCAGTTGATGACGTCCCACGAGGTGGAAACATCACTTTCATGCCAGTTTTAGATCATTTTACGTTGACAAACAATATCGTTAAAGCCTTTTTGTTCAAATAATATTGTAAACAAAGTGTTAGCATTCAGAGTACGTGTTGAGAATGACCCTCAGCTACTACCACATGCAATTTGATCTCAGTATCTTTATTTTTAAATGTTGAGTGTGTATTGTGGTCATTAATTGGCTTCAAAAACAAACAGCTGTTGACGTCAACCCAACATTTAGAAAGTTTCACTCCAGTACAGCCGGTGGTTCATGAGATATTTTGCTAAAAGTCAAACAGGCTTGACTCCAACAGTTAATTTTGAAGTTTTAGTGAAAGATTTTACATGTGATGTGATGCAAATGGCTCTCAGCTACTACCACACCAAAGTTTAGCTCAGTGTCTGTAACGTCAGCAGGACTACTGCTGCTTGTGTGTTTGATAATCTGAGTTGGCTCCATTTTAAATTGTATTGATTCAAAATTTAATCAGCTGTTATTTGTACATCCAACGATTATTTCCTGCATGTTTCATTAAAATTCATCCAGTTATTTATGATTTATAAGACATTTTGATAAAAGTCTGACACACGTGCGTGCACCCCCCCCTCCACACACACACACACACACACACGCGCGCACGCGCACACACACACACACACACACACACACAA
>JBBPBX010040978.1:12414-29094 GCA_038048925.1 Garcialebias charrua
TGATATAGATTTTTTTGTTTGTTTTATAAGGTTTACCAAGACTAGAAAAGCACCCCATCCATATGGTTCAGAATATAGGTCTCAGGTATTTATTTATTTTTAGATATTGGAGGCACAGTAATTCTCTCATCCTATGTATCTGACACAACCCTGCCCAAGCTTTGTAAAGAAATTCACCTCCACCCTAAAACGTGTTTTATTAGATGTGACTGCTCTTGGCTTCATAATAAATTTTGAGTGCTGATGTTGGCGTGACTATCTGAATCGCTTTGTCATTTAATTAAAAACTAGCAGTGCTGCATGTCCAATGGTTGCATAGACCTCATCTCTTAGAAGTAAGATTTTTAAACATGCATCAAGTCCTTTTCATTCAGAGTAAAATACACAATGTAAAACAAAAGCCATGCTTGACAGGAATGCTTGAGTTTGTTGAGGTGATTGTGCTCTGCTGCTTTTGAACTGTTCTGTCTTAAGGGTAAAATAAACCGCATGGCTGCTATAGTATGTGCTGTGAGATTCTGGGGCACTGTTTTACACAAGCAGTTTGACTTCACTCGATGATTGGATTTTGTTTTTCTGGTGCTCCGTTTCTCAGGGGTGTGATCCAACAAGAGAGCATAATGTTGTGCAAAAAAATGCTTCACACACATCTCGTCTGTTATATTTTGCTGGTGTCATAAGGCAAAGTTGTACGACTACAGTCCAATATGCCATTCAGTTTGGCTCTTAAAATCACATACCAATTATTAAACTTCATCGAGGCTATGTTTATCACTGACTTTAAACAGATAATTCTGTTTATGTCACTAATTCTTGTTTATTAACGTTTTCTGTAATACCCTCCATGTTTGACACTTTTCTCAGGTGTTTTTGTAAAATGTCGTTCCAGTTCTGGTGGTTTGGTTTAATTTATCTGTTACATGTATTTGGTCAGTAGGTTTGGAAAAAATGAAGCGGGGTTTGTGTACTTACTGTCAGAGGAGAGAAGGGTGTGGCTCACACTTTCAACAGCTGTTCTGCTCTTAATCCAAGAAAAAAATAAAAAAAACAAGACATTTTTTCCCCATTATTTTATAAACTATTTTAACAACCAAAACCCTGATGGGACTAAGTAATCAGTAAATTGTTTCTTACCAAGTCAGCAATCACTTTAAAGCACCCCGTTATTGTTTAGTTCCTGCTGCTACACAAGGACAAGAGAATCAATTGGAGGAAGACTCATTACCATTTTTAACAATCAATGGACAGATTTATAGCACCGTGTCTGCAGCTCGTTTCCCACAACATTTCTGCAGAGACAATTATCTTGATTATAATCTGTTGTAGACATTATTTTCAATTTTGGAGCTACAAATGACACTGGCAGAAAGGCTTCTAACACATTAATGAACACATAACAAGGAGAGCTGCCAGCGCACAATATACAGTTAATCTGCACATTTTTATTGATATTTTGTTAGTGAAGTGTGAGAGCTGTTTATGTTCATAGTGTCAACTTATTTAGATGCTTTAGTTCTGTTTGTGAATTATTGTAGAGAAGTTGAGCAGTGGGCAGAAATGCCATAATCCATGAATCGTCAGGAGTAGTGCAGCTGTCAAGTGGTGACATCAGGGTTCAAAGGTTAGCTGTCTGCTATGTTGGGCTGCTTTTTGTTGAGCAGGTTTTCTACAACATGAAGCAATTACGGTACACACGATTAGCAAATATTTGATAAAAGAAGCAGAATTCACTTGTGGTGCTTTGCTACAGTCTCTACACTCTTCAGCTCCTCAGACTGAAGAAGTCTTTCGGATGAAAGATGAAATGTTTCTATATTTTTTTGGTTTTTTTGAACCTGTCCAAAGGACCTGACAACTTTTTAGATTTTTCTACCTGGATTATTGAACATGCATCAGAATAAAAATCTACACCCTTCAGTTTTGCTCCAAGACCTGCCCACAGCTGGTATACCCCCCCACTCAGCCCAGTTTATGGGACCACCTTGTTCGTGTTTCCAAGCAGACTAGTCCGAGGTTACGATTTTGACATAAGTAGACAGCAGCGGATGAACCGCCCAGCTAAAGTGTAGACTTATGTCTGATCCTCCATTTCCTCTCTGATTGTGTTGAGTGTCTCGTTTTTGCCAGTTTCTGGTATAAGCTCCAAAAATAGTGTTGTGGCAGTGTTGTGACTGATGATGAGGTATAGACCTTCCTAACGTTATTGCACAATAAAAAAATATTAAATCATGTCGTCTGGCCCAGTTTCTTTAAGTGAGAAACATTTCGTCCCCATCCAGAGGACTTCCTCAGTCTACGGCCTGCCAACCAGATCAGATCTGGGTCCCAGTTACATCCAACAATAGTAAACATATAAAGTGTAAAAAGAAACCGTAAATAAGGATCTAAGATATCAAGATATGAATGCCAAACGGTACGCTAAAAGATCCAAGATATATGCTACTCACTATTAGTGCAAATCAATACACCGAACAACAGCAGCACAATTCTCATAGGTTCGGTTCGGCTATAATTTACATGCTGAATGCAAGTGGAGTCGGGCTCAGAGCCCCAAAACTAATACTGTATAAACAAGGATTTATTCAAAGCGTGCAACAAAAATACAGAAACAAGGGGCCAAACGTGAAAAAGAAACAAATCTACAGCAGCATGGTGGTTCTGATGAAAGTGAGGTTATCTTGGCAATATGGTCCAGTTTGCCGGACAATGCTGTTAGCAGTGAGGTTCGGTTAGCAGTGAGGTCTCTCTTAGCAACATGGTCCCATTGGCACCATGGTACTGTTAGCGGTGTGGTTTGGTTAGCGATGTGGTCTTGTCAACAACGTTAGCAGGTCTTGTTAGCAGGTCCAATCAGCAGCATGATGATTATAAGGACCGCAGCAGCTGCTTCACAGACTGCCCTCCAGAACCAGGTCTGGCAGACGGAGAACATCCAAGGTTCCCCCACGGAAGCAGGCGGGTCCAGTTTGGTCCGTGCAGGCAGACTGACTTGTTAGCATGTCTTGTCAGCAGCATGATGATAAGGACCGCAGCAGCTGCCTCCCAGAATGCCCTCCAGAACCGGGTCCAGCAGATAGAGAATGATGATTGTCCCAGTAGAAAAAAAATAGTACAAACATCACCAAAAAGAAAGAGTCCAGTTTTTAGTAGGTGCCATATGTATTTCTATTAGCTGACGCTGGCTGAAAATAGATTAGCCACTTCACATTTTTGTTGTATTTGTCCTGTGGGTGTTTGAAGTGCTCTATAAATAAATAAAAAGCTGGTACATTAGTGACTTTGACCGAGTGATTTTGTTGCCTCATCACCCAGCTCTTATCAGGTGGCAGGTCAGGAGAATTTGCCAAGAGAACAACGGTTACTTGAGCCCACTCAGATGTGTCCTGTTTTTCTTTACTGTTGGCAACCTGTAGAGAGACGTACGTTGCTTTGAGAATGTGGGTCAGCTCTTGCAGTCACTTGGACCGAAGCAGTCTGCTGGAAAGCAGACTGGTGGCATGATAGATTATAAGGTAGATCACAGGAGTAGGTGTTAAAAACAAGCAACTGAAGGAAAAAAAATGTCACCGTACTTAAGATATGTTATGAAACGTCTTACTTGCAGTCCAGTGTTTCCCCTACCATTATACAAGCGGGGTGCCCCACCCCGTCAACAGAACTGAGCATCCCGCCTACCAAACAAAACTTGAACACCCACCCACCCAGCACTGGCATAGCACTAAGCTAGCAGCGCGAAATACAGGCTTTCTAGCTAAAAAGCAAAAGGGAGCACTCACGTTGCCTCTTCCCTCATGCTGAATGCCCCTCGCCCCCACTCAAAAACTGTAAGTACAGGCTGCACTCAGACATGTGACCGTCCCCCCGTCAACAAAAATCATGGATGAGATGAGCACCCCGCCATGAAAAGTTAACTAGGGGAAACACTGTAGTCTGTTCCGTTGTTCTTGTATTTTATTTTTGTTGTTGTGTGTTATTAATGTTTTTTAACCTCTTATTATTTTTATGTTATTTTTCCTGCAATCTGATGACTTTTTTTCTCTCATGCTTCCAGATGCAGTGTAGACTTGGCTGGTGACTGACTGGTCTGCAGGCTCGCTGCTTCTCTTGTCCCTGGAGTTACCCTGTTGTGGTGGGGAGGGGACAGATTCCTGCAATCCCCTCCTCGTAGTCTCTTTGTTTGGATAAAACCAACTGGAAGCCGCTGGAGTACGCAGCCGATCCTCGTCCGTGTTACTTGGCTCAGTGCTCCGTGCTCCTGACTGAGGAGAGCGCAGAACTCGCACAAGATTCACTTTTAACCTGCTGGTCACTCCCGGCCCCGCCCACGCTCCCCTGACACCATGGTGCTGTCACAACGGCAACGAGATGAGCTGTAAGTTATCACTGCACCTTTCAAAACATGTTGTAGCGTGTCAGACTGAAGTAATTGATTTATAAAATGTGACCTGCTGCTTGCTTTTGCATCATGAGATACTTCCTCCATCTTCACAGCTGATCAGTACAACTCGATACTTGTGACATTACTGTGTAACTTCAAACAAGTAAATATGATTTAGATAGATTTTTTGTTTGTAAAATATTAGACTACTTGCTAATGTGTGAATTATTAAAAACTTACTGTATCAAGAGACAACTTCCCCATCCTAAACATCCCAAAATGTTTGGTTTGTCATGATACATTTTCAAGTCAAAGTCAAAGTCAACTTTATTGTCAGAACTGCAATATGTACAGGACATACACAGGATTGAAATTGCGTTTCTCTCAGTCCCTCGGTGCAACAGTAACCATTTAAACACTAAAACACTGAAACATTTAATAAACATAAGCATAAAATAGTAAAAGTGTAACACTGTCCTGAGTTTTTGCATAGTAGTATAAAAGTATGAAAATTTACACCAACACTAAAACACTAAACATTTAATGAACATAAGCATAAAATGAAATAATAAAAGTGTAATACTGTCCTGAGTTTTTGCATAGTAGTATAAAAAGTATAAAAAGTATATCTATAAAATAAACTGAAGGTTCTAGCATTGACATTTGCAAAGAGTGGCAAAGCAGCATATGAGTTAATATTCATTCATTCATTCAACCTTTATTTATACAGGCTAGCCTCGTTGAGTCACGGGGACTCATTTACAAGAGGGACCTGTCTCACTCACACCAAACAACCATCCACTCTCACACTCACACCTAGGGTCAATTTAGAGTCACCAATCAGCCTAACAAGCATGTTTTTTGGTCTGTGGGAGGAAACCGGAGTACCCGGAGGAAACCCACGCATGCACGGGGAGAACATGCAAACTCCACCCAGAAAGGCCCCGGACCGGGATTTGAACCGGCAACCTTCTCGCTGAGAGGCAGCAGCTCTACCAGTTGTGCCACCGTGCTGCCAATGTACACAGTACAGGTAACCCCCGACCTACGACCCCATCGACCTGCGAACCACGGGACTTACGAACATATCATATTTAATAAAAATATGAATTAAAAAAAAAAAAAAAAAATTTTTTTTTTTTTTTTGTGTTTAAATGTTCTTAATTTCATGTGTACATCACTTTGTTGCAGCTCTGGTTGTTTTAAAGGCTTTATAAATAATAATTATGATAAAAAAGATCATTTCTGATCATTTTTGAGCAATTTTTGAGCAATTTTGGGAAACAGGAAGTAGGTCTTCAGTTTACACGGTCACAAATTAATGTAGAACACCGGACGCTATTTAAGGTTCAGTCACTGGGGTCTCCGGTCACAAATTAATGTAGAACACCGGCGGACGCCATCTTAGGTTAGCTGCCGAGAGCTGGACGAAGACTGGTGACCAGGATGGCTTCATATGGATTAATTACTAGCTGGAAACGTCTCTGTGAACTTTGTGGATGTCTCAAGTAGCAGCGGATTTATCGCCGATCGTGCCAGGCCGCCGTGCGAACACCTCCGGCCGGCCTGGCTACACCTCCGGCCTGGCTAGCTCCAGAGCTAACACTGGAGCTAACACGGGAGCCGGCCTTTTGAACACTGGTGACCAGGATCGCATCATGTGGATTAATTACTAGCTGGAATAGCTCTGTGGACGTCTCAGGCTGGAGCAGCGGCTGGAGCAGCAGAAGCTGCAGATTGATCGCGCCGCCGCTCCAACACTAGCTCATGGCTTGGCTAGCAGAAGCTAGCCAGCTAGCTAACACAGGCCTGGAGCAGCTGCGGTGGCGCGCTGCTCGGCCCGACAACAATCAACGCATGGCAACCTAAGATGTCGGCTTTGACCATCTCAAAGTAAGAAAATATATTTTTATTTATTCTGTAAATGTGAATAGCAATGTTTAACATTACAGTACACTACTTTACATGCTTAAATGTGTGCGCGCGCTCCGTTAGCATGATAAATAAAGGTTGAATGAATGAATGAATGAATAATTTTTTTTTTTAAATATAATTTTCACCCCCTACCTACGAACGGATCGAGCTGCGAACGGTTCTTAGGTCCCTAAATCGTTCGTACCTCGGGGGTTCCCTGTATATGTATGAGGTAGTAGTTGATGTTGGTATAGAGGCAAAAGTGGCATATGCAGTAAGGCACATTGGGCATCCTTAAATAAGGCTGGTCAGAGAATACTGTATATGTATCAGCAGTAGTGTAGATATAAAAGTAGTGTAAATGTAAACAGTAGTAATAAATGTAAACAGTAGTAATAAATGTAAACAGTATTAATAAATGTAAACATTGAATGTAAACAGTAGTATGTAAACAGTGAATGTAAACAGTAGTATGACTATAGGCAGTGATGTAATACAAACATTAGTGCAAATATGAGAAGTAGTGCAAACTGAATGAGCACATGACCGAGAGTTTAGTGAATAACCCGTTTGATGACACAGAGTCCAGTGTTAAAATCTTTGTGTTGTGTGGTAATGTGTGAGAAAGTTTTTTGTGTTAAGGCAGTTCAAATGGGAGGGGAGGCAGAGCAGGCAGAGTGTTTAGCATCCTGACTGCCTGATGAACAGAGCTGTCTCTCAGTCTGCTGGTTCGAGCCTGGAGACTCCTCAGTCTCCTCCCTGATGGCAGCAGTCTGAAGCAGCTGTGTAGTGGGTGTGTGGGATCACCTGCCATGCAGAGGGCTTTCCGAGTGAGGCGGTTGCTGTGTAAGTCCTGCAGTGAGGGCGGGGCCAAGATGGTGTAGTGGCAGAGAATCGGACTAGTTATCCGAAGGACCCAGGTTTGAACCCCGGCCACGGCACACCATCTTGGGGTGTCTATGAGTGCACATCTATTTTCCCAGCTCCCCGAGCGCGACTACGCTGCTCACTGCACCACCTGGTGGTGGTTGGGTTAAATGCAGAAGACTAATTTCGTCTGTCAAGTATGGGAACATACACAGATGACAAATGTGACAAATTATTATTATTAATTATTATAAGGAGGTGCCGACGATCTTCTCAGCTGCTCTCACGATGCGCTGGAGGCTCTTGCGGCAGGATGCAGTACATGCACCAAACCACACCGTGATGCAGCTGGTCAGGACACTTTCTATGGCACCTCTGTAGAAGGTGCACATGATGGGGGTTGAAGCTCCAGCCCTTTTCAGCTTGCGGAGAAAGTAGAGACGCTGGTGAGCCTTCTTTGCCAGTGCTGCAGTGTTCCTGCTCCAGGACAGGTCCTCTGAGACGTGCACTCCCAGGAACTTGGTGCTGTCTACTCTCTCCACTGTGGTGCTGTTGATGGTCAGAGGGGCATGTTGGGCATCCCTCTTCCTGAAGTCCACAACAATCTCCTTTGTCTTCTCCACGTTGAGAGTGAGATTGTTGTGTCCGCACCACAAGGCCAGGCGGCTCACCTCGTTCCTGTAGTCCGTCTCATCGTTGTTGCTGATGAGACCCACCACTGTTGTGTCGTCCGCAAACTTTTGCATTTTGCATTTAAATTAAATTTCAAGTACAGTATTTGTTGTAGACTAGCTAACCATTCATCTGATTGTGTTATTATTAGATTTTGTTTAATCAGACACATTAACATTTGAGGTATCTCAGCAGGCAGATATATTAGGGTTAAGTGGTTGTGGCCTGAAATTATGGTGCTTGTTTGACTAGATTGCCTAATCTGAACAAGTTTAGCCTTTAGCAGTTACATTTTTCTGTTTTCTGTTTTTGCCGACTCTTTTGTTGACATCGATTTGCCAAAAATTACAAGGATGAGGTCTAAACATGTACCGGTAGTTATTTTTTAAGTTATCTACGAACTTGAGTACAAATAACAAAAGTCTCACAAGTCAGGTCTGTTTGTTTAAAGCAATTGTTTATATTTTTACTAAGTTGTGTACAGTACAATGATTAAAAAGCAGTACCACTTAATGTAGCTGTTGTTCATCAAAATTGTCGACCAAATCTTTGACAAAGGGATGACTGACATCAGGATTCAGTTTGAATCAAGAAATTGAACATTTTGTTTTTCTTCTTTAAAAATAATCAGTGAGTGAGCACAATGTTCTGAGCTCTCCTGAAAGCTGTTGCCAGATGTGAGGCATGCTGGCTCTCAGCATTCCTGACAGTCTTTCAGTGTCTGTGGTTGCTGCCATGCAAGGGTTTGTTGGTATGGAGACCTCTATAAGAATGCTAATGTTTGATGCTATTCAGAAGAACGTCCATGGACCCCCCTCCCACTTCAGTCATCACTCACTGTCCCCCTTTCCAAAGCCTCTTTTCTGTTGCACATGAAACTCTTGAGGGACCACTAGAGAGAGCCACATTCAGTATCCGTTACATTCCACCTGCTGGAGATGTCACTCAGTGTTTTCATTGACTCTGCCACAAAATGTCCCCAAGATCTCATCATTTCCTAACCGTCTCTCTCTCGTGCCGTGAAGACTAATGGAAACAAAGCAGTTGTTTTGAATCAGACAGAGGACGGGACAGGGACCAACAGACTGCTTGCTATTCATGCTAATTCTTTTACTGACCTCCCTCCTTTTTTGTTTTTTGGCATGACCTCATTTACAGTTGGTCAGTGAACAGATAAAGTTTGGTGTTGTTGCTTTGAGATGCCTGCTTTCTGTTTAGCACATTTTAATTTGAGCTGTTTAAAACTACCGGTATAAAAGAATCCAGGCTTATGTTTTTCAGCCGTTTAAAAGATCATCTTCAGAGCATATGTTTGCTACCTTATTTATTTATTTATTTATTATTTTTTGCTCCAAATCCAAAGCATGGCATGGAATGTAAACTCAGCACATCTTAAAAAAAAAAAAAACTGTACATATACCGTATTTTCTGCCGTACACGTCGCATCAGTTCAATTATGTCCAATAAAGTGGAAAAATCCATAAACACATCGCACCGCCGTATACGTCGCATCTATTAAGCGTCACCGCTGACGCGTCGTGTATGTTATGCGTCACCGCTGACAACCCGGAAATGTGGGCCGGTGTTTTGCCAAAAATGGATTGGCTGCCAAATGGCCACAGGAGCGTGCACGGAAGGACTTTAACAAGATTAACACTTAAAAACAATTACCGTATTTGTTTGCTGAAAATTAAGCAAAGATGTGTCTGAGCTGAACTTTTCCTTAATAAATGCACGTAATGGTCAAATACGCTGGATTTAAATAGTTTTGCTTCGTCGGCTCTGCAAAACATGCACGCGCAGCGAACGGAAACCTGCATCTCTTTAAAATTTAGCTATTTGGAGGACAGAAGTCAATTTGTACAGATTGACAATACCAGATCAAAACTCAACAGAAAAACATGTGGAGTCCCTCAGGGTTCTATACTGGGACCTAAGCTTTTTATTTTGTATATAAATGATTTGGTAAAAGTGTCTAGTATTCTAAGGTGTGTTCTTTTTGCTGATGATACCACCTTCTTTTATTTTGGTTATGATTTGAAACAAATGTTTGAGTTGTTAAAAGAGGAGATCTCAATATTACAAACTTGGTTTAGTTTAAATAAGTTATCATTAAATTTAGATAAGACTAACTACCGGTATATGTTATTTAGCAAAAATAAAATAGATACATTTTCTATCAAAATTGATGGTGTTGAACTAAGTAGAGTGGATGAGGTGAAGTTTTTGGGTGTAATTGTTGACGAGAGATTGTCATGGAAACAGCATGTAAATTTTGTTAAAACTAAGTTATCTAAATCTATTGGCGTATTGTATAAACTAAAGGACTTGTTAAATGATAGGGCTCTTTATTTGCTATATAACTCAATTTTTGTTCCACAATTAATTTGTGTGGAGGTTTGGGGCAAAGCCTGTACAACTCAAATTATTGAAATTTTGTGAATTGGTAGATTATAATATTTTGTTAGTAATGCATAAGGCTAATAAAAATGTGCTACCCCACAAATGTTCAAATGTTTTTCATAAAGAGAGAAAGCGTTACAGTTTAAAAGGAACTGAAATATTTGTTAAACCTAGATATAGGACTAGTTTGAAGGGACGTTTTATTTCGAATAAGGGAGTGGAATTGTGGAATGTTTTGGAAAAAGATGTTAAAGATGTAAACTCTGATGAAATTCAAAAAAATTGTCAAGTCTAAACTGCTAGCAAAATACTAAAGCTTTAAGTAATGCATCCTAATTCCAGAACCCCGACAAATGGATTCTTTACTGACTGAGGTCCACGCTTTATCCATCCATCCGAGGACCGGCTCAAAAACTTTAATTTTATCTTTAAATTGCAGCATGATGTGCACGCACACGCTGTCCATCCAGCAGGACTTTTTTACTCTAAAATATCTGTACACGTTCAGGTACACCGGTAGTCGTCAAAAGCCTAGAGGGCCCTTTAGCGCCCCTAGAGACCGAAAGTGGTACTGCTCCATTTTTTTTCAGTCAGAATGAATGGAAACGGTCGTATCTCAGCCAAAAATTGGTCTAAAAATATGGGGGGAAAAATCCATAAATATGTCGCTTCGCCGTATAAGTCGCAAGACATGCAAATTAGGCAAAAAACTGCGACTTATAGGCCGAAAAGTACGGTATATATACCGGTATATATTTAGTCCTTAAACCCAATGCAGGACTGTCAAACCACAGTCAGATGTTGTTTGTAAAGCATCTACACCACTCTTAATTTTTGGCTTTTTATTTATCTTATGAAAGCATGTTTGTGTTTCTTTGCAGGGTCAGGGGACTTATCCCTTGAAGCATGTTACAAAAATAAAATACTGAACACAAACTGCTCTTCTAAAAGTCCCAGAGGCACCGTGTGCAAATGGGCCTTTGCTTTTGTGCTGTCTCTCTGGTTTACAAAGAAAAAACCCTTAGCAACATCCATTTCTTATTCAACTAGAGACATGTGATTTAAGAATTGTTTGTGTTCCCATTGTCCTCTGTGCTAGTGACAGAACAGAGCCAGTAGCTATGTTTACATGGATTAAGTAATCGGATCAAACGGCTGTTCGGAACAAAAGTGCGTCATGTAAATGCCCCGTTCGGGTTATTTTTTTGTGTATTCGGCGTGATCCGACCTAATTTGTGATCCGAACTAAACGGGTGGTTTACGCCGATCCGTAACCCGATCGGTGTGCATGTAAACACTTGATCTGTTCCTTTTATCGGACTGTGGAAACTGTCCTGACTGCGCATGTGCGCTGCGCACCCCTCCCCTACGTGTTTCCTTTTCCAGCGCTCTCATACTGCGAATAAAAAAGACTAAAAGCATGCGTTGCTTGCCTGTAGCTCAATCAGGGAGTGCAGTAACAACTCCATCGCCATCATTACAATCTGGCGCGGGTCCATTTTTGGCGCGTCTGTTTACTTTCGTCTCGGAAGTAACTTCTTCTTCTGTGGTTTTCACGAAAGTAACTTCCTCTTCGGTGTTTTTTTTAAGGGGAGTGTACCACTCTGCACATGTCAGAACTTCTGGTCAGAATAAAAGCCTGCTGCATGTAAACGCTCGTCATGAACGGATTGTGTCCATGTAAACGGTACTATCTAATTATGCAATCGGAACACATTTCAATCCGGTCACAGAATTTTGCCCATGTAAACATAGCTACAGACTGATGTTGACATGACGGTAGCAGTAAAATATATATTTTTATATCTAACACATACATTTATTAATTTTTTATTCAACCAGGCAAATTCCATTGATATCATAGATCAGTAAATAAGTTTAGTTAATGTACTGTATTCTCAAACTCTAGATCAGGGGTGGTCACACTTTTTTCGGCATGTGAGCTACTTTTAAAATGACAAAGTCAGAGTGATCTACCTGCTATAAGGCTCTGTTTACACAAAAACAACCTCTGTAAACTTTATTTTTTTCTATTTATTGAGGGTAATAAACAAAAAATGAGCAGGTTTAAATGAGAATGCTGTAGTTCTATGTCAGTCGTGTTGACAGATAAGAACTATACTACTGTCGCTTTAAAACGATAGTATTTTGACCTAAACTGTCATATGTGCTGAGTAAAGAAATTCTAAAATTAGGTGTGTGTTGTAAACACAACATTGAACATGTGCACAGAAAAGGAGGAGGTAAATAAGACATTTTACATTTATATGGCAACCCTGATGCCGGGTTCAGCTGCATTCGTTGCGCATGCAGCGTTTGGATGACGATGACATTCAAACTGGTGAATACGCTAACACAGGACTATTCAACTGGTGGCCTGGGGGCCAAATCAAGACCACGGGTGAGCTCAGTTCAGCCCACCAATGGGTTCATTTTTAAATTAAACTAGATTTTAAACCAAAAAAACCTCTTACTTAGTGTCCATAACTGCTGGATGTCGGGCCCCTGAGCTCTTAGCTTTCAGTAACTGTGGCCCCTGAGCAATTTTTTTGAATAGCCCTGCACTAACGTCTGTTTGGACCCTGAATTTTTTTAAATTCATTTATAAATTTATTCATTTTAAAATACAATACCAAACAATCCCATAAATGATAAGAATACAAAATATAAAATGAAAGGTAGCAGAAGGAAGAAAAAATCTTATTATATCTGCCCCTTTTTTCTAACAATCTGTTCAAACAATATGGTAATCATCTACAAGTAACAGAACAAAATGAATAACTCTTTCGAATTTTCTAACTCTAATACATAGTTTTGCTCCTACCGGTATATGCTGTAAAAGGGTGAGTACAAAACACTCTGCTCTCTGCCATTTATTATAACTGTTGTTAGTGCAGTATTGATTCGCTGAAGTCAATAAAGTTCTGTCATCACCATGTGAGGGGGGAAAAAAACAACTAATATCCCACACCCTCCATAGAAGCGGCATGTTTTGTTGTGTGTTTTGGTGTGTAGACGGACTTTCAGGCTCATACTCCAGATCTTAAACTCCTCCAGCTTGCAGTCCATGCTTAGTAAAAAGGTGGTACAAACCGGATTCAAAAAAGTTGGGACACTAAACAAATTGTGAATAAAAAATGAATGCAATTATGTGGAGATGCCAACATAATAATAATAATAATAATAATAATAATAATAATAATAATAATAATAATAATAATAATGAATTTAATTTATAACGCACTTTTCATTCATGAAAATCTCAAAGTGCTACAAAGTGCAACAAAATTAAAGGTCAAATAAAACAAGTGACAAAACAAGTAAAACCAATAACAGTATCAACTAAGGTCAAAGATAGAATCATGAGGAGGCAGAGTAGGCTCGCTTAAAAAGAAAGGTCCAACATCTATGGGGAGCCGTTTTAGCCAAAATGAAATAAATAAATAAAATGGATAAAAATGGTGATAAAAATGGTTAAAATGGTGAAATAAATAGTTATTTGTCATTCATTAACCTATTTTCACCTATTTTCCCACTTTTACTTAATCAATTTTTCATTTACCAATTTTCCCATTTTTACTTAATCAATTTTTCATTTACCTCTTTTCCCATTTTTACTTAATCAATTTTTCATTTACCAATTTTCCCATTTTTACTTAATCAATTTTTCATTTACCTCTTTTCCCATTTTTACTTAATCAATTTTTCATTTACCTCTTTTCCCATTTTTACTTAATCAATTTTTCATTTACCTCTTTTCCCATTTTTACTTAATCAATTTTTCATTTACCTCTTTTCCCATTTTTACTTAATCAATTTTTCATTTACCTCTTTTCCCATTTTTACTTAATCAATTTTTCATTTACCTCTTTTCCCATTTTTACTTAATCAATTTTTCATTTACCTCTTTTCCCATTTTTACTTAATCAATTTTTCATTTACCTCTTTTCCCATTTTTACTTAATCAATTTTTCATTTACCTCTTTTCCCACTTTTACTTATTCCATTTTTCATTTACCTCTTTTCCCATTTTTACTTAATCAATTTTTCATTTACCTCTTTTCCCACTTTTACTTATTCCATTTTTCATTTACCTCTTTTCCCATTTAACAAGAATTTGTTTTGTCTTTTTCCATTTACCTGATTTGGTATTTCACATTTTCTTTAATCAATTTCTCATACAATCCCTTTTTTTTAACCCATTTTTCTTTCACCTGTTTTTCATTCAACATCTGTTTGAAAAACTTTTCATTTTCCCATTTGTTTATTTCCCTTATTTATTTAGTATTTCCTTATTTTCTTATTCATTTCACGCAAACTTGGGAAAAGAATAAATGCAAATGAGGAGAGGCGTCATCGGTGTACAATGGCAGCCCATTGGTTGGTTAGATACAACTGCAGCACTGGACTTCCCCTCCGTAAAGCAGTCTAGCAATGGCGAGTTACAGAAGCAGACAGCCACCGTTTCCTGTTTTGGACTTTCAGAATAAAAGCTTGCTTCTCGACGCCGCAGTGTGTAGAGATGCAAAGTTCGCGCTGTTGCTCTTGTTTTGAAAATAAATACCTTCGTGTCTTTGAACGGACGTGAAAGCTTTATGGAAGCGTCCGTTTGTTTTAGTGAAGCAGAGGGAGCACGTTCCGTCTCAAACTTGTCCTAAATGCTGATAAAACAAAATCGTTCTTTAGTTTTAGCAGGTCGTTTTCGTAAATGAGCCCATGAGGCTCAATAAGATTTACCTGACTAAGGTTGAATGAATACGAAGCTGAAGTTAGCTTCCGATTCCAGCTTCCAAGTCGGCAAATGACTAAAGGGATATTACAACTAATTTTTCAGTACCTTGAGCGGGTTTAATCTGCTCTAGCTCAAAAACTACAACACCTAGACTCTTCAAACCAGGACTAGATTATTCTACACTAATAGAAGGATATATAAAACTAAGTTTGAGCTTTGTGAAACCTTTTTCTGATTTGTGAAACTTCAACAAAGTTTGTTTTTTTATCATTTTTAGGCTACTGCACCATATTCAGAGTCAGAGAGTCTTTATTGTCATTTGCACCGCATGTGGTACATGTGATGAAAACAAGATTATGTACACGGGGTCCCAGTTACATCCAACAACAAATGCAAGAGAAAAACAGTAATAACATCTAGAATTAACTAAGAAAAACATCAACTAGTAATACACTAAGCCCTAATATAGTGGAAAAACATCATTATAAACAGCAGCACGAACATGAGTCTGTATGAGCAGATGGTCACAGATGAACACAGCAACAAGAAAACAGATCAGCATCAGCATGATGTGATATTTTGCAGTGTTTATTTTATTTTTATTTATTCATGAGTCTAACAGCCTCAGGGTAGAAGCTGTTCCTCAGTCTAGTGGTTCTACATTTGATGCTCCTCAACCTCCGTCCTGAGGGGAGTGGGGCAAAGAGTGAGTGTGCTGGGTGAGTGAGGTCTTTCATGATGCAGGTGGCTCTTTTCCTGCATCTGGAGGTGTAAATGTCTGTGATGGTGGGGAGACTGACTCCAACAGACTTCTGTGCAGCCTTCACCACTCTCTGCAGAGCTTTCCTCTCTGCAACTGTGCAGCCTCCATGCCACACGTTGATGCTGGAGCACAGGATGCTCTCCACTGCACACCTGTAGAAGGAGGTGAGGACTGGGCTGCTCAGACCAGCTCGTCTCAGCCGTCTGAGGAAGTAGAGTCTCTGATGACCTTTCTTGATCAGGCTGGTGGTGTTGTTGCTCCAGCTGAGGTTATCATTCAAGTGTACACCCAAGTACTTGTAGCTGGAGACCACTTCCACTGCAGATCCACTTATGTTCAGTGGGGTGTGGGTGTGTTTGTTCCTTCTGAAGTCCACAATCATCTCCTTTGTCTTCTTCACATTCATGTGAAGGTTATTCTCTTTGCACCAGCTCTCCA
The DNA here is from genome assembly GCA_038048925.1 of Garcialebias charrua. Classification (NCBI taxonomy): domain Eukaryota; kingdom Metazoa; phylum Chordata; class Actinopteri; order Cyprinodontiformes; family Rivulidae; genus Garcialebias; species Garcialebias charrua. The sequence continues at coordinate 28,582 of JBBPBX010040978.1, forward strand.
GGTGTTCCACCTCCTGTCTGTAGCTGGACTCATCATTGTTTGTGATGCATCCCACCACCGCTGTATCATCTGCAAACTTAACAATATGACAGCCTGGATGTGTGGCTGTACAATCATATGTGAGCAGAGTGAACAGAAGAGGGCTCAGCACACATCCTTGAGGAGAGCCAGTGCTGAGGGTTATGGTGGAGGAGGAGAAGTTGTGGATCTTCACGGACTGTGGTCTGTTTGTTAAGAAGTCTAGTACCCAGTTACAAATGGAGGGGCTTAGTCCAAGTGTGGATAGTTTGTCTATCAGAGTTTGGGGGATCATGGTGTTGAAGGCAGATGTGAAGTCCACAAAGAGCAGACGCACGTATGAGTCCTTCTGATCCAGGTGGGTGAGAGCAGTGTGGACCACGGAAGAGATGGCGTCCTCTGTTGATCGGTTCTCGCGGTATGCATATTGATGAGGGTCCTCGTTGATGTTGACGGTTGCCTTGATGTGGGACATGACCAGTTTCTCATATTAGA
>JBBPBX010040979.1:0-12235 GCA_038048925.1 Garcialebias charrua
CTGCTGCTAAGGAGTTCCCCTTTCTGGCAAACAAAGCTATTTTGACATTGCTCCCATTTTCTACAACATATCTGTGCGAAGTGAGCTTCTCCAGCCTAACTGCCATAAAAACTAAAAACAGAGAGAGAATGAGAGCTGTTGAGGAAGAGCTTTGTGTGTGTCTTTCTTCAATTCCTGCCAGAATATCAGCTTTGTGTTCATCCAAACAGGCATAGGTTTCACACTAAGTGAGTAAATAGTGAGGAAATAAAACGCTTGACCAAGTCTACACTAATGTAAAGGGGGCGTACACGGCGAAGCCACGCCCAGCGCTCGGGGCTTCCGATCACGGCTCTTTGATCCTGGCCCCAAGACAGCTCCCCCCACTCAGGCGCTCCAAGCCGGAACAAAGAGAGATAAGAGTTTGGCTTCAAGGCAGCACCTCCATGCTGAGAGACTGTTTTGAGAATACAAACTGGTCTGTTTTCAGGGAGGCAGCTACTGATGGGAGCTCAGTGGACCTGGAACTCTATGCTTCCTCAGTCCTGGGTTACATCAGTACATGCTCTGAAAATGTATCCATAAAAAAATATGTTAAATCTTACCCGAACCGAAAACCCTGGTTAAATAAAGAAGTCCGCGCCTTGCTAGCAGCCAGGGACACTGCATTCAAGTCCGGAGATAAAGAGGAGCTGAGAAAGAGCAGGAAAGAACTGGTGGATGGCATTAAGAAGGCCAAGGCCACGTATGCACAGAGGATCGAGGGACAGTTCACCTCACAAGACCCACGGAGCATGTGGAAGGGTATTAAATGCATAACAGATTACAAAGGCAAGAACAAACAATGCCCCAGGGACCCATCTCTGCCTGATGCCCTCAATAAGTTTTATGCACGTTTTGATGATCCAAACAGACCAGCTAGCACCAGACTCACCTCATCACCAGATGAAGAGCATCTCAGAGTGACCGCAGCAGAAGTGAGAGGCAGTCTCAGAAAGATTAATCCTCATAAAGCAACCGGACCAGACAACATCCCAGGGAAAGTTCTGAAGGAATGTGCGGACCAGCTCTGTGAGGTGCTGGCTGACATCTTCACCACCTCACTTGCACTGGAGTCAGTTCCCACCTGCCTGAAGACCGCGACCATCATCCCAGTCCCAAAGAGCTCCACAGTGACTGGTCTGAATGACTATAGACCAGTGGCCCTCACCCCGATAGTCGCTAAATGTTTTGAGAAACTGGTCATGTCCCACATCAAGACAACCGTCAACATCAACGAGGACCCTCATCAATATGCATACCGCGAGAACCGATCAACAGAGGACGCCATCTCTTCCGTGGTCCACACTGCTCTCACCCACCTGGATCAGAAGGACTCATACGTGCGTCTGCTCTTTGTGGACTTCACATCTGCCTTCAACACCATGATCCCCCAAACTCTGATAGACAAACTATCTACACTTGGACTAAGCCCCTCCATTTGTAACTGGGTACTAGACTTCTTAACAGACAGACCACAGTCCGTGAAGATCCACAACTTCTCCTCCTCCACCATAACCCTCAGCACTGGCTCTCCTCAAGGATGTGTGCTGAGCCCCCTTCTGTTCACTCTGCTCACATATGATTGTACAGCCACACATCCAGGCTGTCATATTGTTAAGTTTGCAGATGATACAGCGGTGGTGGGATGCATCACAAACAATGATGAGTCCAGCTACAGACAGGAGGTGGAACACCTGGAGAGCTGGTGCAAAGAGAATAATCTTCACATGAATGTGAAGAAGACAAAGGAGATGATTGTGGACTTCAGAAGGAATAAACACACCCACGCCCCACTGAAAATAGGTGGATCTGCAGTGGAAGTGGTCTCCAGCTACAAATACTTGGGTGTACACTTGAATGATAACCTCAGCTGGACCAACAACACCACCAGCCTGATCAAGAAAGGTCATCAAAGACTCTACTTCCTCAGACGACTGAGACGTGCTGGTCTGAGCAGCCCAGTTCTCACCTCGTTCTACAGGTGTGCAGTGGAAAGCGTCCTGTGCTCCAGCATCAACGTGTGGCATGGAGGCTGCACAGTTGCAGAGAGGAAAGCTCTACAGAGAGTGGTGAAGGCTGCACAGAGGTCTGTCGGAGTCAGTCTCCCCACCATCACAGACATTTACACCTCCAGATGCAGGAAAAGAGCCACCTGCATCATGAAAGACCTCACTCACCCAGCACACTCACTCTTTGCCCCACTCCCCTCAGGACGGAGGTTGAGGAGCATCAAATGTAGAACCACTAGACTGAGGAACAGCTTCTACCCTGAGGCTGTTAGACTCATGAATAAAATAAATAAGAATAATCACTGCAAAATATCACATCATGCTGATGCTGATCTGTTTTCTTGTTGCTGTGTTCATCTGTGACCATCTGCTCATACAGACTCATGTTCGTGCTGCTGTTTATAATGATGTTTTTCTATTACATTAGGGCTTAGTGTATTACTAGTTGATGTTTTTCTTAGTTAATTCTAGATGTTATTACTGTTTTTCTCTTGCATTTGTTGTTGGATGTAACTGGGACCCCTTGTACATAATCTCGTTTTCATCACATGTACCACATGCGGTGCAAATGACAATAAAGACTCTCTGACTCTCTGACTCTAAAATGTAGAGAGAATGGTAGCACTGTTCAGGTGTATTTGAAGGCATGTTAAGTTCAATTTCATCCTCTTTAATTTGAAGACCACATTGTTGTAGCACTGTTCAGGTGTATTTGAAGGCATGTTAAGTGCAATTTCATCCTCTTTAATTTTAAGACCACACTGTTCAGGTGTTATTTGAAGGCATGTTAAGTTCAATTTCATCCTCTTTAATTTGAAGACCACATTGTTGTAGCACTGTTCAGGTGTATTTGAAGGCATGTTAAGTGCAATTTCATCCTCTTTAATTTTAAGACCACACTGTTCAGGTGTATTTCAAGGCATGTTAAGTGCAATTTCATGTTAAGTGCAATTTGAAATAAGAAATATAAAACATGATTGTTGGAATAATTGTAAATACATGTTATCACATTTATATGCTTTAATATACTTTGTGTTTTCCTAATGTATGTGTTCTCTTAACTAATGCCTGTGATGAGTTTTGTGTGCAGGACACCTGTTCGACCGGTAACACACCCTGGGCAAAACTGGCTGTTGGAACAGTGCAGTTGTTTTCCAGTCTATCTTGGAAAAATGTTGTTCTACATGCTGACGTGGACCTATGTGTGAATCAGTCTCTAACATGTTGACGTGTAACTATGTGTGAATCAGTCTCAACCGGTTTTCCCTTCTCCCTCAGCGGTTGAGACATTGTGTAACTAGGGCATTCCTAAACTCAATAAAAGGCAAGGGAAAACAAAAAGAGGTAGAGCGGGTTGGCTCTCCTTGCAAGAAAGATACTCAAATCACTTGTGTCTTGTTCTCTGTTTTACAGTGTGGTGTTTTAATAATGTTTGGGGTTTAAACCTGACAATGATAAAAATAAATTTTTGTGTTAATTTCATTCCTATTCAAGACACTTTGATAAGAATGACTATATATTTAATACAGGCGGAGACAGAGTATCTTTGTTTAGAATTTTGGTTGGTGGTGTGCCTCGTGATTTTTTCAATGAAAACACTGTGCCTTGGCTCAAAAAAGGTTGAAAAACACTGCACTACACAGCTGCTTCAGACTGCTGCCATCAGGGAGGAGACTGAGAAGTCTCCAGGCTCGAACCAGCAGACTGAGAGACAGCTCTGTTCATCAGGCTTTTAAAAACAAAGTTGACACTATCAGATCCCAGCTCCACAACCTCCCTGATCTTAGTGTGCCATCTACCCGTCTGCTTTCTGGGACCTTGAGCAACTTTGATGAAGTTGTTCAGAGTGAGGTGGAGACCATCATCAAGAAAATGAAGCCTTCATCCTGCGCCCTGGATCCCTTCCCCTCATCTCTCATAAAATCCAATCACTCTGCAATTAGCCCATTAATCACACAAATAATAAATCAGTCTCTACAATCTGGTCATGTTCCACTGCCTCTAAAAACTGCCATCATTAGGCCTCTTCTGAAAAAATCTAATTTGGATCCCGACATTTTTTCAAATTACCGGCCAATTTCCCACCTCCCATTTCTGTCCAAAGTGCTGGAGAAAGCTGTTGCTACTCAGCTGCAGGACCACCTACAGCAACACTCTCTGTATGAGAAGTTCTTTCTTTCTATTTTTTATGCATATGTTATTTGTTGTATTTCATTCTTATAAAATGAATAAACTTTAATAAAAAATAAATAAAAAAGTTCCAGTCTGGATTCAGAGCAGCTCACAGTACTGAGACTGCCCTGCTGAGAGTAACAAATGATGTCCTCATGGCTGCTGACACTGGTTCTCCCTCCATCCTTGTCCTCCTTGACCTCACTGCAGCCTTCGACACTGTGGACCATAGTATCCTCCTCCACCGTCTTCATGTGGAGGTCGGTCTCTGTGACACTGTCCTGGACTGGTTCAGATCTTTCCTCTCCAATAGGCTGGAATGTGTCAGTCTTGGCAATGCCACTTCCCAGACAGTCGGTGTCTCCTGTGGTGTACCTCAGGGGTCAGTTCTGGGGCCCCTGCTGTTTTCCCTTTACATGCTGCCTTTGGGTCAAATTATTAATCAGTTCAACATTTCCTTTCACTGCTATGCCGACGACACACAACTTTACATCAGGACTGGAGCATCATCATCATCCCTATCTCCATCTTCACTCACTGCTCTCTCTGCCTGCCTGGAGGAAATAAAGGCATGGATGAATCAAAACTTTCTTCAACTGAACTGCTCCAAGACCGAGGCCATTTTGATTGGCACCCCTCACCAGGTACAAACATCAACTTTAACAACAATCTCCTTCTCTGGTCAAGACATCCCCCTCTCCACCTCTGTTACAAATCTTGGAATAAAAATGGACTCTCATCTCACATTTGAAAATCACATTAAGCATCTGTTTAAAACCTGCTTCTTCCATCTCCGAAACATCTCCAGACTTCGCCCATCTCTGACTTTTCCTGATGCTGAGAAACTTGTCCATGCCTTTGTCTCCTCCAGGCTCGACTACTGCAACTCCCTGTTTATTGGTATCCCTGGCAAAAACATTCAGAAGCTTCAATATATTCAAAACAGTGCAGCTAGGATTCTGTTGAGAGTTCGCAAATTTGATCATATTACACCCATTCTCCATAACCTCCATTGGCTTCCTGTCACCTACAGAATTCAATATAAAACTGCTCTCATTACCCATCAATGCTTGCACGGAACTTCACCTGACTATCTAAAGGACATTCTTGCACCATATTCATCCACCCGGTCTCTACGATCACAGAACAGTAATTTACTTCATATTCCTCGGACCAAATTGAGGACTATGGGAGACCGAGCATTCTGTGTGGCTGCCCCCCGCCTGTGGAACTCCCTCCCTGACGACCTGAGAGCTCCACAGTCACTGGTTGACTTTAAAATCGGCATTAAGACTTTTCTTTTTAAGCAAGCCTATTCTGCTTTCACATGATTTTATCTTTGATCTTAGCTGTTATCTTTATTGATTTTACTTGATTTTATCACTTGTTTTATTTTATTTATTTTTTAAGCAAGCCTAAATCTACATGATTTTATCTTTGATCTTAGTCGATATTATTATAGATTTTATTTGATTTTATCACTTGTTTTATTTTTTACCTTTACCTTGTTACACATTGTAGCACTTTGAGATTTTTATTAATGAAAAGTGCATTATAAATTGAATTCATTATTATTATTATTATTATCAGGCAGTCAGGATGCTAAACACTCTGCCTGCTCTGCCTCCCCTCCCATTTGAACTGCCTTAACACAAAAAACTTTCTCACACATTACCACACAACACAAAGATTTTAACACTGGACTCTGTGTCATCAAACGGGTTATTCACTAAACTCTCGGTCATGTGCTCATTCAGTTTGCACTACTTCTCATATTTGCACTAATGTTTGTATTACATTACTGCCTATAGTCATACTACTGTTTACATTCACTGTTTACATTTATTAATACTGTTTACATTTATTACTACTGTTTACATTTATTACTACTGTTTACATTTACACTACTTTTATATCTACACTACTGCTGATACATATACAGTATTCTCTGACTAGCCTTATTTAAGGATGCCCAATGTGCCTTACTGCATATGCCACTTTTGCCTCTATACCAACATCAACTACCTCATACATATACTGTGTACATTAACTCATATGCTGCTTTGCCACTCTTTGCAAATGTCAATGCTAGAACCTTCAGTTTATTTTATAGATATACTTTTTATACTACTATGCAAAAACTCAGGACAGTATTACACTTTTATTATTTCATTTTATGCTTATGTTCATTAAATGTTTAGTGTTTTAGTGTTGGTGTAAATTTTCATACTTTTATACTACTATGCAAAAACTCAGGACAGTGTTACACTTTTACTATTTTATGCTTATGTTTATTAAATGTTTCAGTGTTTTAGTGTTTAAATGGTTACTGTTGCACCGAGGGACTGAGAGAAACGCAATTTCAATCCTGTGTATGTCCTGTACATATTGCAGTTCTGACAATAAAGTTGACCTTGACTTCGACTAAAACTGGTAAATACATGACATTTAGATCAAAGTAACTTTTTTCTGGGAAATGCAATAACGTGAAAGAATATTGTAATAAAATAAAAATGTATGCAAATAATTATATTTTATGGAAACCGGGCTTTAATGTTTTACAGCTCCGTCATTTGTTTTTGTTTTTTACATGAAGTCTTGCAATGCTTTGCTGCTCAGTTCTGGTAGGTTTTACATCGTCACCCACAGAGTGGAGTGGGCAGCGTCCATAAGAAAGCAAGAAAATAAATTATTACACAATTTAAAAGCACATTCAGAAAGCAGGAGGGAAACGTTCCTACGTCACCTGAATGCATCATAGTTAAAGAACGAGCTCCAACTGGAACTCAAGTGTTTGTTGCAGCAGGTGTCATGAAGGTTTTATTACTCCTCTCAGTGATTTACTGCGTATTTAAAACAACTTTAAAGTTATAGCAGCACTACAAAATGAACACAATGTTCTCCAAGAGCTAAAATATTAAACTTTATGTTCCAGAAGAATGCAGCAATTTTAATAGAAACTTAACATTCTTGCATTTATATATTCCCTATATAATTTAACACGCTATAATAATAACGAAACGCTAAGTGCCACAAATCTTCATATGAATTGCACCTAAAGAGTTTTTTCTTCATATTTCTTTTTTTTTTTTGTGTGTGTGTGCTAAAAATAGAAGAACTCTTCCGGTAAAGTGACTTCAAACCCGTGCACTCTTCAGCACCGCACTGCTTCAGACGTAAAGTTCCCATCCAGACCGTCCATGGAGGACATGACCTGTAAAGGTTCTCTGGGTCCCGTCAGAACAGGAAGACTCGATCCATGACCCTCCCACTGCCCTTCAGAACCATCCGGTCCGAGTAGACGGAGACAGTGCAGAAGGCGGCGCTGTGAGGGGGCGTCTCAATCACCCCGTCCATCGTCAGGTGGTGCACTCTGGTGTCCTCGTCCTGGTGGTACGCGCCGTCGTGGACGTGTCCCGCCATGTAGCACACGACGCTGCTGTGGGAGCGGATGACGGCCAGGAGCTCCTCGAAGTTCCACGCCAGGCAAACGGAGTCCGTGGTGTGCGGGTGGACCGGGAGGTGACCTGGACCGGGAAAATAAAACATCATCAGACGACGTGCACATGTTGCTCTTGATGTCAAAAGTATACAGCTGGTCCCCGACTTACGAGCGAGTTCCGTTTCTACGACTATCTCGTAAGGCGAAATCTCGTACGTCGGAACACGAAACACCTGTTCTCGTAAGTCCGGATTTTCGGTCGTAAGTCGGAAAATTTATGCTAGCGCTACTACGAACACTCGTTTTTCATCACAAATGTTCATACTAGTTCATAAACATGCTCAGAAACTTGTTTACAAACGGTTAGCTAACACACTTTCATCTAAAAACACATAAAAGTGCTGTATTTTTTGTATGTTCTTTACAAATTTACTGCTCGTTCGCCAGCTCGTAAGTCCAGAACCTTGTATGTAAGTGCGCTCGTAAATCGGGGACCACCTGTATATTTTTATTACGGTACATTTGTCATTGTTGGACAACATTATTTAACTGGTGCAGTGTATTCTGGGGCGATGTGCATCGGTTGGAGACTAAAACACAAGAAGTCAAGACTAAAAAGTGACAAAACAAGTGACAAAAGTGACACGACAATAAAGTTTGATTTTCTATTGATCTTATGCAGAATATTTGTGTCAGAACAATCAGACAAGATCAACTTGTTTTGTTTGATTAACTCTGGAGCTAACTCCATCATTAGTCTCTGTCATTGAGCTTAAAGGCCTGAACTTCAGATTACCGTATTTTCCGGCTGATAAGTCGCATCGCCCTATAAGTCGCATCAGTCCAATTATGTCCAATAAAGTGGAAAAATCCATAAATATGTCGCTTCGCCCTATAAGTTGCATCTATTATGCGTCACTGCTGACGCGTCGCGTATGTTACGCGTCAGCAGTGACAACCCGGAAATGGCCACACGAGCGTGCACGGTAGGACTTTAACAAGATTAACACTTAAGAACAATTATTTGTTTGCTGAAAATTATAGCAAAGATGTGTCTGAGCCGAACTTTTCCTTAATAAATGCACGTGCCGGTCAAATCAGCTGAATTTTAAAAAATAGTTTCGCTATGTCTGTGCTGCGAAGCGTGCACGAGCAGCGAGTGGATACTTTTTCATTCATTCAACCTTTATTTAGTCAGGTAAATCTCATTGAGCCTCGTGGACTCATTTACAAGAGAGACCTGCTACAAACTAAAGAATGATGAACAGCAATGGTAGAATTAGTGTTAATTAGAATTAGATACGCTTCATTTCTTTAAAATTTAACAAGATATATACACCTTATAAAAATAAATTTGTTTGCTGACATTCTAGCAAAAGTGTTTCTGAGCTGAACTTTTCCTTTAAAAATTAATGTAATGTTCAAATCAGCTGGATTTAAATTGTTTCGCTTTGACGGTCTTCCAAAAGTGCGCGAGCGCTGCGAAAATAAATTATGAATAAATCGAATTTTAGCTCAAACATTTCCTATGGCTAATCAGTTGTAAATGTCCATCCAGTGATTACTTTCTGTAAGTTTCATCAAAATCTGTCGTGTGGTTCATGAGCTATTTTGCTAACAGTCAAACACTGAGCTAACAGTAGTTCAGAGCTCCAGAGAGCAGGAGGCCGTGCTGCGACAGAGTGAGTCCGACCAGAGGAGGCTGCCGTCGGACACATGAGCTGGGAACGGCCGGTGGACCCTAGCGGCCGAAAGTGGTACTGCTCCATTTTTTTCAGTCAGAATGAATGAAATCGGTCAAATCTCAGACAAAAATTGGTCTAAAAATATGGGAAAAAATCCATAAATACTGTATGTCGCTTTGCCCTATAAGTCGCAGGGCATGGAAATTAGGCAAAAGGGTGAGACTTATAGGCCGGAAATACGGTATGTCCATTCAAGCTGAAAGGAGGATGCAATACAACACAATCTACAGTATCTGGTAATTTACCCAGAATGCATTGCAGCGTAAATAAAATGGTAACATCTGTGTCATTAAAGGTATTGTGACATGATGTTGGAAATTTGCATATTTGTCACAACATATATATAACATACTGTATCTCTAAATGGTTTTCAGAATCTGTTGGAATCCTGGCAAAAACCAATGCAGATTTGTTCCTGTCTTTGATTTTATACGTCTACCTTATAATGTTTTGCTAGTTTTTTGATACTTTGTTAAAAAAAAAAAAAAAAAAAATTTTCTCTCTTTTTGTTTTCTATTGTTTATTGTTTGTTTGTTTATTGTTTAATGAAATTCTATCACTGCTGTTCATTGTTCTTTAGTTTTAGCAGGTCGCTTTCGTAAATGAGCCCATGAGGTTCAAAAGATTTACCTGACTAAATAAAGGTTGAATGAATGAATATATATATCTTATATCATTCAGCTCTGTTCGTTTTTGCAAAATAAATTATAAAATAAATATATCAAAATTTTATTCCAATTTATGGTAATTTTTTTCTCTGGGACACGCCCCTAGAAATCTGAGAATTTATGCAAAACTTCATGTGATGTACACGTGGGCACTGGGCATAAGGCGGAGCCTGCCTTGCCCGTTTGTTTGGTGTGTTAACTGCTTCCATATGGATTCATTTCCTGAAAGATCGCCTCTTTTTTTTTTTGGTGTAACTTGAAAAATGCCGTCACGTTGTAGCGCATTTGGGTGTTCTAATATCAGCAGTGAACAAGTGAGCCTTCACAAATTCCCAAAAGATGAGAAACTTTGCCTAGAATGGAAGTACAGAGAACTTGTGACCGATGGGTTCCTACTGAGAGTCCTATGTCTGCAGCGACCATCTTACTGCCTATCAGGTAACATCTGTTGTTTGTTTTTATTCATGGAGGGTTTATTAATGAGAGTTTTGGATGATTTACTGTTTAAAAAAGATATATGTCAGACGTGACCTGGACTATCTGCCGACAGCTGCTAACAGACATTAGCATAGATCCCGAGTCAACACGAAGTGCTATTTATGTATTTTTAAATTATGTCGGCGTGATCAGGTAACATCTGTAGTTTGTTTTTATTCGGGGGGAGTCTATTAATGAGAGTTTTGGATGATTTGCTGTTTAAAATGATATATTTCAGACGCAACCTGGACCGTGTAAACAGATAGCTGCTATCAATATTAGCCTAGATACCAGTCAACACGGAGTGCTATTTATGTATTTTTAAATTATGTCGGCGCGATCAAGTAACATCAGTATGTGTTTTTATTCATGGAGGGTTTATTAATGAGAGCTTTGGATGATTTACTGTCTTAAAATGATAGATCTCAAACGCAATCGGACATGCTCAAAGCCACGAAGCTCCCTGCACGTTTTTTTAAAGCTGAATCGTAAAAGTTAATAAGTTTTCCATTAATAGAGTATACAATAAAATGATTTGAGCAAGATTAAAACTTCTACTGCTTATATTGACCTTCCAAAACTGAAGACAAATCGCTTAGATCAACACTAGAAATGCTGCACTCGTCTGAGTCGACAAGCTCCGCCATTATTGTTTACATGCGAGTTGAGCAGCGGCTCCCCACGGGTACGTCAAATGACGGTTTTGCGGAAGTGCGCGGAATTTTAGGGGCGTGTCCCAGAGAAATAACTACCATAACTTGGAATGAAATTTTAATATATTTATAATTTATTTTGATAAAACGAACAGAGATGAATGATATAAGATATATATGTTGTGACAAATATGCAAATTTCCAACATCATGTCACAATCCCTTTAAATAAATGTTTTTTTTTTTTTTTAAGTACAAAAAAAACAGCTTACAGTAATTTAACGGTCTCCATATTTATTCTTACTTTGCACTCAAATCCTTACAACTCATGTCTCCAATAGTTCTGTACAAGGAATCAGCATAGCTAATAAAGAGCTCATAATCAGCCAGCTGGCTGATGACACCACATTATTTTTAAGAAATGCAAACCAGATCCCCCTTGCCTTAGAGGTGATTAATACCTTTTCCAAGGCCTCCGGCTTATTTTTAAATTTAAAAAAATGTGAATTGCTAGCAATTAAGGATTGTCTTGCTAATGTTATTTGCAATATCCCTGTTAAACAAGAAGTTACTTATTTAGGAATTTTAATCTCTAAAGACCAAAAATTAAGATGCTCCTCTAATTTTACTCCAATTATGCAGAAAACCAAAAATAAATTAAACCAGTGGCTTCAGAGGGACTTATCTCTAAAAGGTAGAGTGTTGATTACCAAAGCTGAAGGATTATCCCGATTGACATATGCTGCTCTCCCCTTATATTTAGACAACAAAATCTGTAAAGATATTGATCGTATGATTTTTAATTTTATATGGAAAAATCGTACACACTATATAAAAAAAACTGTTATTATGAATAATTATGAATCAGGTGGACTTAACTGTCTGGATTTCTCTACTTTAAATAACACATTCAAAATTAAATGGGCTAAACACTTCCTTAAAAATCCAACCTCTATCTGGAACCTTATACCAAATTACGTTTTCTCGTGCTGTGGTGGCTTTAACCTCATTTTAAATTGTAACTACAATGTTGAGAAACTTCCTGTAAA
>JBBPBX010040980.1:3482-17835 GCA_038048925.1 Garcialebias charrua
AATTAAACAGCAGTTCGGCGGCAAAAGTTCATTAAAGACGCTGGACTCACCCAAACCACTTGTCCATGATTCGGTTATAAACAAGAAATCCAGGCCTTGAGAGGAAAAGTAATCCTTGATGACGAATGTTTTGTTAGCTAGCGACCTAGCATTTATCAGACCGATCCTGGTCGAGATCGGCGGATCTCCGCCACCATCTGGCATCCGAGATTCCCGGCGAAGAGATCGTAGGTTAAGAAGATTCACCCCACGTCTACAGGGTCGAGGAGTGCAGGGAGGACGAGGCTGGACCGCTCCATCATGGCCTCCACCAACAGGCACCAAGCAGGGACCCACAGGATCCAGCACGCGCAACGGGAAGGAGAGGCGCGGCACCAGCCTACGCGCACTGAATGAGTCCGGAAAACAATGCCCCAAAGCTGCCTTCGCACGTACTAGCCAACCGCTGCGTCTGCCACGACGGCGGGTTCGCTTCCGTCGGAAAGGTAGAGACCAGCAGGACCGACACAGGTACGCTGGAATGCCCAGCAGCAAGGGCGGGGTCTTGTCTCCGGTATAATTCCATGGTATCATATTACCAGTCGAGGCTCCAATGTCCAATAAACTTTGGCGATCATACACAATCCGAGCGTTCACACTTGTGTTGAAATTAAAAGCAAACAGAAAAAACAGGAAGAGCATCAGACAGCGAGCCTCAAACAACAACGGCGCCATCTTGGATCATCAGAAAATACGGTACTGAAAGTACCCATCACTCTGGAACACGATAAATCTGGACTCATCAGACCACATGACCTTCTTCCATTGCTCCAGAGTCCAATCTTTATGCTCCCTAGCAAATTGAAGCATTTTGTTCCAGTTATTCTCACTGATTAGTGGTTTTCTTAAAGGTATTGTGACATGATGTTGGAAATTTGCATATTTGTCAGAACATATATATCTTATATCATTCAGCTCTGTTCCCCCAAGCAGAACTGCAAGATGTCTTGCAGTTTTGCTTGGGGGCCACGTACAAGACAAGCTGTCACCGGGGGATCACAGCAGGAGTGCAGCCAGAAGTTGCGCAATGTTTGTTCACTCAACGGGGGGTAAAAGACGTAAGACAGGGAGTCTTGCGGAGTATAACCCAGCCTTAAGTCCCGGTCGCGTCTGAGATCTATCATTTTAAGACAGTAAATCATCCAAAACTCATTAATAAACCCTCCCCGAATGAAAAGAAATTACAGATGTTACCTGATCGCGCAGACATAATTTAAAAATACATTATTAGAAAAGTGTGTGCTACTGATTCGGCTAGCTTGTTAGCAGCAAACATAAATAATCTGCCGTGATAATTGGCTTTATACACTCGCAGTGTATAAAGTAAAACACCATGAATTCACGTCAAATATATAGTTTATAATCTAAAACACTACACACCTCCGATTATCAAAAAAGGCGTTCAATACAGAACAACTGGACTTTATTTGTAGCAACAAGACGTTTCGCTCATCATCCGATGAGCTTTCTCAATTCTATGAGGAGACTGTGAGAGGGAGAGAGAAGTTATAAGCAAGCTGGGCCACTGGTACACACCAAACTAGGTAAATTGGAAGCTAACACACACACATACTTGGGATAACACGTGCCTGTGACCCATTCAAAGTTCAGTGTGTGAAAGCAGAGCTTACAGAAAACACACACACATCCTACTGTATGTAAATTGACAAAAACCACACTTCACACATTGATAACAGGGACCTGTCAAAGTCTTTGTTAGTCTAATTCACAAGTGAGGCTCCTCTGTTCTCATCAGGTGGGAAGCGTCTGGGAACCAGCTGCAGGGCCGCACCATAAAATACATCCAGAGGTTATTGAGATATTTAGCTAACAAACCGACAGAGTTGACAACGTCTTAGGCCCTGTTTACACGGACACTGTGTGGGGGAAACGAATGATTTGGGTATGTTAATTAGGTGAAAAGTTTTGCGTTGACACTGTCGAATTCTGTGGATACGACTCTCTCCCCCTCCACACCCCGTCCTCATGATTTCACTGTAGTTACCATGCTGGGCCTTTAGATGGCGCTGTGATTTTTGGAACCTTCACTACTGCGCATGCGCTGCCTGAGGTAAACAGAGCAGCTGCCTCGTCTGTTTTCCTCTCTGGCTAAAATCAGCTAACTACAAGTTGTTGTCAACAAGTTAACAACAAGTTAAAGCTGGAATTTGGATAAGAGTCAACAGATTTGAGTCAGTGGGACCCGCTTCATCTAACAAGCTGCACATCAGACGCTGAGCCTGTGGACCAGAACCGCTGAGTGGACTGTGGACCAGAACCGCTGAGTGGACTGTGGACCAGAACCGGACTTTACTCCGTGATAAACAGCTGACTTACAGCAGGTAAATCAACGTTCTTAATATAATGTTTGCTTGTGTTTACTTTGATCACACAACAACTGAGTTTTTATTTATTTATTTATTTCTGCCAGGTGGAGAAGCTGTCGTTCCAACAGGCAGACGGTTCGGCGGTTCTGATGGGTCCAGATGAACACACAGCAAGAGTCCAGTTCATTAACGTAGTTACAGTTCGGTTCACGTGTTTTAATAGTGTGTTCAGTTTAATTCTCAGTGTTTGTGTTTAAACTTTGGTGCTGAATAAATAAATAAATAAATAAATAAACCTGGTGTCTTCATTTTCACAGCACGTTACGCACTGTTTAAAAAATGTAACGAGTCCAGATAGATACTGTAGTTCAGATAAATTTACATCTCCCACGCCAACATAAATACTGTTTATTATTGTTAAACTGTTATATTTTGCAACGTGACACGTGAAATGTCAGACTGTCCACGCGCATGCGGGCTGCGCGCATGTGGTTGACACAAAAGCTCCACGGGAGATGTTTACATTATCAGCGGGGGGTCAGCGAAAAACTTCCACCTTGAGAGCAGGGTCAGAAAAGTATCGGTGTCATCGAGGGGGGCCAGCAGCGTCGTGTAGGCGATAAGCAAAGTCGCAAAGAGAAAGTAGCGGTTACACTCAAAATACGCGCCGTGTAAACTGCCCCTTTTAGGCGAACAGGGAAAATTTAGATCGGTTCAGAATGCCTGAAAGCCCTAGAACCATGGAGAGACCCGTCCGTGTTCACGGAAGGGGTCCCGCTGAGACAGGTGTCATCTCATGTAGTTATCATGACAGACACATCAAAGACAAGATGGGGGGCAGTCTGCAGGAACCAGAATGCCCAAGGCCTTTGGAAACAGCAGGAAGCGAGATTACACATCAACTTCCTGGAATTATGGGCCGTATTCCTGTCAGTGAGATACTTTTTTGGAAAAGGTCTGATTGCAGGGCAGCATGTCCTTGTGAAATTGNTTGACTTTAAGAGCGGCTTGAAGACCTTTCTTTTCAACCGAGCATACTCTACCTCCTCATGATTCTACTTTTGTTCTTAGTTGATACTGTTATTGATTTTACTTGTTTTATTACTTGTTTTATTGACATTTAATTTCTGTTGCACCGTGTAGCACTTTGAGATTTTCATTAATGAAAAGTGCGTTATAAATTGAATTCATTATTATATTATTATTATTATTATTATTGTTAAACTGTTATATTTTGCAACGTGACACGTGAAATGTCACTGTCCGCGCGTGCGGGCTGCGCGCATGTGGTTGACACAAAAGCTCCACGGGAGATGTTTACATTATCAGCGGGGGGTCAGCAAAAAACTTCCACCTTGAGAGCAGGGTCAGAAAAGTATCGGTGTCATCGAGGGGGGCCAGCAGCGTCGTGTAGGCGATAAGCAAAGTCGCAAAGAAAAAGTAGCGGTTACACTCAAAATACGCGCCGTGTAAACTGGCCCTTACAGACCTCGTGCAGTCAGTTCAGTGTGTGAAAACAGAGCTTACAGAAAACACACACACATCTAAACAGCCCATCCACAGAAGAATGTCCCAACACAGGAGAGCCTCCTCCTCTGGACAAAACTCAGCTGTTCACCTCCACCTCACGGACTAACAAAGACTTTGACAGGTCCCTGTTATCAATGTGTGAAGTGTGGTTATTGTCAATTTACATACAGTAGGATGTGTGTGTGTTTTCTGTAAGCTCTGCTTTCACACACTGAACTTTGAATGGGTCACAGGCACGTGTTATCCCAAGTATGTGTGTGTGTTAGCTTCCAATTTACCTAGTTTGGTGTGTACCAGTGGCCCAGCTTGCTTATAACTTCTCTCTCCCTCTCACAGTCTCCTCATAGAATTGAGAAAGCTCATCGGATGATGAGCGAAACGTCTTGTTGCTACAAATAAAGTCCAGTTGTTCTGTATTGAACGCCTTTTTTGATTTTATCATGTCCTGGACAACTGAGAATCTTCACCAGCACCTCCGATTATGTTTACACAAAGACTTACTCCTCTCCTGGACAGTCTTCCGACGGTAGCTTCCCTGCGTTGTTTTGACATGGTAGCTCCTGTGGCACTTTCTTCTGTAGATATTCTTTAAAAAATAGTAGGAATAGCCTCCGGTTTTAAAAGTCTTCTACATCTTACTGGTAATCCTAAAGATTCTTTTATACCAGGTGCTGAAAACAATCTGCAGTGAAATGGTCGCTGCAGACATACGACTCTCAGTGGGAACCCACCGTTCCTTGTCTGGTCCATTCTTGTCGAAGTTTTTCATCTTTTGGAAATTTGTGAATGCTCACTTGTTCACTGCTGATATTAGAACGCCCAAATGCGCTACAACGTGACGGCATTTTTCAAGTTACACAAATAAAAGAGGCGATCCTTTAGGAAATGAATGAGTATGGCAAGCAGTTAAAAAACACCAGACAAACGGGCAAGGCTCTGCCTTCTGCCCGTTGTCACGTCACTGATGACGTATTGCGGAAATGCGCAGTTCTATTTCGTGTAGCTCCGCCCTTTAACCACGCCTATTAACAACACTCATAGAATCTGGGGTTACAATACATAACCAACGATCTTTAGGGGCGTGTCCCAGAGAAAAAATTACCATAACTTGGAATGAAATTTTAATATATTTATAATTTATTTTGAAAAAACGAACAGAGCTGAATGATATACCGTAAGATATATATGTTCTGACAAATATGCAAATTTTCAACATCATGTCACAATACCTTTAAGGCTACACAGCTGTTCAGTCCCAATTCCTTGAGTTCCCTTCACATTGTGAGTATGGAAGTCCATCACAATCATTCAGGATTTTTTCTGGCCACATTTCTTCCTTGAAGACGATGGGTCCCCACTATCTTTCCAGGTTTTAGTAATACGTCTTCTTAACCCAATTTTAGTAGTTTTTACAATCTCCTTAGATGTTTTCTCTGCTTGATGCCAATGATCTGACCCTTCTCAAACAGACATCTTTTACACAACCACACAATGTGTCATTCAACATGGTTATTTAAGAAATGAGAAGCAACTCATTGCACCAGTTGGGGTTAATTAACTTGTTGCCAGCTGAAAGATAATCGTCCATGCAGTAATTATCCCATAGGAGGCTCGTACATATTTGATTACGGTAGTTGAATCCAGGTGGAGACTTTTTCTTTGGCCAGGCAGTGTGTATATGTACCGTACTTGACTTGTCTATAAGCTGCTATTTATTCCACAGGCTTTGAACCGCACCGCTTATACAGTTACAGCTAATTTATGGATTTTTATTTTGTTTGTTTGTTTTGTACGGGCTAGCGAGCTTCCTGCTACCAAAAACATTTAGCTCACACACAGGCACTCGCATAGCTGCTCAATACTCAGCTCCCTAAGGGGACGGGTCCTTGTGACTCAATGAGACTACCTGTATAAATAAAGGTTTAAAAAAAAGAATGTGAAGGCGCACAGAGCAAAAGCAGTAGGAAGATGAAGTTAGTGGTCAATGACTTCCTGGTAGGCTGCTGTATTTTTAATTTTTTTTACCAGTTGTGTTACCAGTTCGTATTGTAGTCTCCTGCTGTGGTTGACTAAAGGCTGAAATATACCTGAGCGTACTCTGTATACTAGGGATGTGCCGATCGATCGGTAACCGATCAATCGGCACCGATAATCATTAAAGCGGATGTGATCGGCTTTTGCCTTCAATTACCGATCACAGAGCCTGTGATGCGAAGTTTGCTAACTGCAAAACGTGCGACGAAAAAGTACCTCGTGGAGGAATTTCAACGAAGTCCTTCAACACAACAAACCTAATTCGTCATTAAAATGTTTTAATACGTTTTAATAACTTACCAAAAGCCGTCTGCCAGCGCCGCGATAAGCAACACCTGTTAGCATGAAGCCCCACCGAGTAGCTCCACCGAGTCCGCTCCGCTGCGCAGTTACGGGCAGTCCAGTTTAGCTGCGGCTTCAAAAAGGCTGTCGGCTTTGTTATTCCAAGTTAGCTGGGTGTCCCCCGATATCTTCTGCTTCCAGTCCGACATCGAGGCGAGCTCCAGGAACCTCTGATCGCACAAAGCCGGCTGTCTGCGGCAGCTCCGGTGCTGGGGTCCGGTTTAGCATGTTAGCCTTAGCTCATACCATGAGCTGCTGGTCTCGCGCGGTGCTGTAGGAGCGCTCGGCGGAGCGATCGCGGCTGCTGCTCCAGTCCTGAGACATTCACAGAGTTCAGGGAGTGTTTCCAGTTAATTTATCCGTATGAGGCATCCTCTTATGGGAGAAACAGTCCTCCAAAAGCCGAGTGCCGAGTGTGGAACTAATGAATGTAAAATGGCGGAGGCGGTATTTCCTGGTTCTTCTTCTTCTTCTATAGAGTTGAATGGCGGTTGGCGAACTCATATTAAGCGCATTACCGCCACCTGGTTCCCGCAGGAAGTTGTTCAAAAAAGCACGAAATTATTTAAAAATAATAATAATGATACTTTACGTATTTATAAAGCCATTTGTAAAAACAGCCAACAGTGCAGCTTTAAGTAGCAAATGGGGTATTTTAGTTTTTTATATGAAGTAATAGATGTGTTTTTTTTTTAAAAACAATAAAAAACCTTTTTTTTTAATTGAAAGTTAGTAAGGTAAACATTTTTCTTTGATAATGCAGTTGATAATTACTTTTATTTACTTTGTTCTCTGAAATAAATTAGTAAAAATATGTTTTTGTCTGAATTATGGTGATTTTATGGTTCTGAAAATAACATGAGTGCTGCTTCTGGCTACAAGATCTGAAAAGTTTTCAGATCTTGTAGCCAGAAGCAGCACTCATAAATTACAGGTAAGCCATTTGATCGGTGATCGGTTTATGTGATCGGCTCACATATAGGCAATCGGTAATTGTGATCGGTATCGGTGATCGTCACACATAGGTGATCGGTATCGGGTTCAAAAAACCTGATCGGCACATCCCTAGTGATCCCTAATGAGACGTACGTCGTACAGAGGCGTATACAGTGTATACGCCTCTGTACGACGTACGTACGCAGAGGCAAAAGCGTAGCCCCGCGCAGCCCCTCAGCGCACGAACGTGCAAAGCTTTTTTTTTTACGGCCGCGCACGCTTGCGCGGTGTCTGACCATAAACTTCCCCGGCGCCGGACTGTTTTGTATGTTACACAAATGAATTAAATTCCTCTTCTTTATCGCTGATCGGGCCTTTTCTTTTGTTTTTTTGCCTAAAGTCAAGTAATCGCTTCTTCCTCCGTTCACTCGATGAATGAAATGAATGAATTCATGTCCTACCTGGCAGCGCGATGTTTTAAATATTTCCTGGTGGACTGTGGGTTGCTGGAATAGCGCTCCCTGTTTTTATTTTTATTTTTTAGAAGTTTATATTAACATATAAAGTGATAAAAGACCGCCGCGGGAGCAGCGAAGCGAACATCTGCTCCTCTGGACCAAAGCCAGCGCGTGTCTCATGAGCTGTCATCATTTCAGTAGGCGTGTCAGCAAGTGACCAATCAGCGACCTCAGTTTGTCCCCCTCTGCTCGCAACTGCAGACCGGGCAGCTGCTGCTGCTCACATGACAACCAGGATTTGGAGCGAAACAACCAGGATTTGGAGCGAAAACGCGAGCATTTGAAAAGCGTAGCTTCTGAAGCTATATCAGCGAAACGCATGCGCACAAAATGCGCGCGTAGAGTGGCGTAAGGGAGGACGCTCAGGTATATTTCAGCCTCAACGGCCACATGGCCTCAGGGAGTGATTTTGGGTTAAATTTATATTCATTTTTAATCATTTTGGTTAGCTGTTTAGCATTGTTCTTATACTGATTAGTTTGTTCCTATTATAAGATAGAACTTTACTGATCCTGCAGGAAGTTGTTCAAATTTAAATTATTAGTCTAGTTTATGTGTTCATTGTGTGTTAGTTTGTGTTAGGCCATTCAGCAGAGTAACCATGAGTGAGGGAAGTATGAGGTCATGCAAGACATGTGGGATTCACTGTGTGTTGTGTTATCAGTAAAATAGTCTGAAAACACCATCTGGTGGTTCTTGATCTACAATAAGTACACGTCGTGTGCTCCCATTCATGTTACAACAGGGACACCTGCGGCTTATACACAAGAGCAGCTTATACGTGTACAAAATTGTTGTATTTATTTATTTATGTGTGTGTGCGCGCACAGTTTATATTCAGGTGTGCTCTGTAATCCAGAAATTATGGTGTGTGTGTGTGTATTTACATATGAAATGTTTCCATCTTTCTGTTTTTAATCAGAATTCAGCTGAAGCGTCTCATTAAGAACAACGCTGTCTATGAGAAGCGCTCGTCCTTCAGGCGGTGCTGCTGGTACGTGCACACAGAGGTCCTGTCTCGTTTTTGCTTGGAGCATCTGCCCGTTCCATGCCAGTGGACCCACGTCACAATGGGGGCTCGAGAGGAGTCTCGTGAAGAAGCCCAGGCAGCCACGGGCTCTCGGGGGAACTCCCCCGCAACACCTCATACATCTGCAGCTCACTCATCCCACAACAAGAGGAAGAGCACCGGCAGCCTGCCGATCACCAAGTTCATGAAGAGATTTACTTCTTCTGAGCAGGTACTACAACACTTTTTATACTTTTGAATGTACTGAGCACAGTGATTAAACTTCTCCATCGTTGCAACAGGTTTCTGCTGTTTTGACCGTGGCTAGAACAGATAAGTGTCATCTGTAAAAATGAGTCGGAGTTTCTTTATTTGTCACACGCGTCAGAGTCAGAGTCTTTATTGTCATTTGCACCGCATGTGGTACATGTGATGAAAACGAGATTATGTACACGGGGTCCCAGTTACATCCAACAACAAATGCAAGAGAAAAAAAAGAAAAAGAACAGTAATAACATCTAGAATTAACTAAGAGAAACATCAACTAGTAATACACTAAGCCCTAATGTAGTGGAAAAACATCATTATAAACAGCAGCACGAACATGAGTCTGTATGAGCAGATGGTCACAGATGAACACAGCAACAAGAAAACAGATCAGCATCAGCATGATGTGATATTTTGCAGTGTTTATTTATTATTTATTTATTCATGAGTCTAACAGCCTCAGGGTAGAAGCTGTTCCTCAGTCTAGTGGTTCTACATTTGATGCTCCTCAACCTCCGTCCTGAGGGGAGTGGGGCAAAGAGTGAGTGTGCTGGGTGAGTGAGGTCTTTCATGATGCAGGTGGCTCTTTTCCTGCATCTGGAGGTGTAAATGTCTGTGATGGTGGGGAGACTGACTCCAACATCTTCTGTGCAGCCTTCACCACTCTCTGTAGAGCTTTCCTCTCTGCAACTGTGCAGCCTCCATGCCACACGTTGATGCTGGAGCACAGGATGCTCTCCACTGCACACCTGTAGAAGGAGGTGAGAACTGGGCTGCTCAGACCAGCTCGTCTCAGCCGTCTGAGGAAGTAGAGTCTCTGATGACCTTTCTTGATCAGGCTGGTGGTGTTGTTGCTCCAGCTGAGGTTATCATTCAAGTGTACACCCAAGTATTTGTAGCTGGAGACCACTTCCACTGCAGATCCACTTATGTTCAGTGGGGTGTGGGTGTGTTTGTTCCTTCTGAAGTCCACAATCATCTCCTTTGTCTTCTTCACATTCATGTGAAGGTTATTCTCTTTGCACCAGCTCTCCAGGTGTTCCACCTCCTGTCTGTAGCTGGACTCATCATTGTTTGTGATGCATCCCACCACCGCTGTATCATCTGCAAACTTAACAATATGACAGCCTGGATGTGTGGCTGTACAATCATATGTGAGCAGTGTGACCACATGTGGTTGAACAAAATTGTGTACACAGGGTCCCAGTTACATCCAACAAAAGTGTAAAATGTAAAAGAAAAACGGTAATGAGATCTACTGTAAGATGAACTAAGAAAAACGTTACTAAAAATACGCTAAGCACAAGTGAGGAGGGGGAAGAGAACTTGTATTTTGTTGTGGTCTTGTTCAAATCCAATCTAACAATGATCCAGGGATTAAACTGAGCTGCTTTCAACCAATACAGAAAACCAAAGTCGTAGTTTGACCCGATCGGAGCAGGGCAGGTGCTGGCTTGTTCATGGTGAGCCCAGGTGTGAGCAGCAGAGGAACTGCAGGTGAACGCTCACCTTGCAGCAAGCCAAGGAGGACACCCTGCTACCCTAGTGCAGGGGTCTGCAACCTTTACGATCAAAAGAGCTATTTCTATGCCTGTATTCACAAAATATAAAGTGATCAGAGCCACAACAACCTGCTAAAACTGTGATTATCAACTGGTGGCCTATGGGCCACTTTAGATTTGTTGGAGGAGGCTTTTGTGGCCACTAGGGGTGACATAAAGCCAATGATTTTTAACATTTATTGATATTTTTTACAATTTAAGACGAGTAAAAATACCAGATTCTTACAGAGTGGGGGGTTAGTTTTTTTAAAATTATTATTAGGTTAATAAAAACTATGAACCTGTGCATTTTTTTAAATTGTGGAAGAATTAATTAAGTCTAGAAATGAAGCATAAAGTTAAAATGAGTATGTTTTACTCCTTGTACTAGTTCCAGTGTTCACATATTTGCAAAAGAAATGACAGGAAAACTGCTAAAACTAGTCCATTTTTGTTGTTTGTATAACAACAACTCATATAATTCACTTTTGGTCAAAGCTTGAAAGAGCCACTGCAGAGGAACCAAAGAGCCACATGTGGCTCCAGAGCCACAGGCTGCAGACCCCTGCCCTAGTGGAACCACCCACCCTCCATGAAGGTGATGAAATGCAATACATTATTAAACTTGCTGTAATTCCCGGGCTACAGAACGCACCTGTCTCTAAGCCACTCATACAAATTTTAAGATAAACCATCATTTTGTACATAAATGAGACTCTTTGGCTACAAAGCTGCGGGTATCCACCGTTCATTATCCAGAACCTTTCTTGGCCACTGGATGACGATTCATGGACTTTGGCTTGGTGATCGCCACAAGTCTTCATGATGCTTCTCTGTCTGGCTCATGGTTAAAACCATTCAACTACATTATATACACAAGAACTCTCTAAGCATAATCACTGGACAGAATGGTGCCAAACACCAACGTAACCAAAATTATTTAAAAATTACATACAGGTCAATTTTACTCACGATTCTTATCGAGGTCATGTAACCAGGAGTCACCGGTAAAATATGGTAAATATTCATCAAATTAGTAGCATTGATTTTTTATTGTTAAACACTTGGTTTCAGCTGCTGTTTTAAATTTTTACTTCCTAAATAAATTTGATGCGATTTCTTCTCATGAGGAGGAGGAGGGAGAAGAGCCCTGTCTCCTCCACTGCTCTTCATGCGTTCTGGTGTGATCTTAAATGAGATCCCAGTATTTAACACATTTACCGCACACATAAAGATGTCACACAGGAAGAATTTTAAAACTTTTATAAAATACCATGTACTAATACTTGACTGCTTTAGACGACTTCTGCTCAGTGATCACTTGATCCAGGGGGAGGGAGAACAGCCGTTAAAAGTTTTTTTTTCTGAAAATTGTCTTTTAACATGGCAAGCTAATAGTAGCTAACCAAAAGTCACTCATCGCTATGTTCTTCATCCTGTGAATTACATCGAGGCTCAGAAAAACGTGCTCACACACCTCCTCGTCTCTCTGCAGCTGTTTCCTCCTCGACAGCCAGATGGATCGCTTTTAACATGAAAGCTGCATCATAACAAATTCTCTGTGCGTTTTCCATTATCTCTGCAGATGAACAGGTCTGTGTATGAAGCACAAAATACAGTAACTAACAGAAGAAATGACATGTCTATCTTGGGGGATGGTCCTGGAGAGTGCCTCGTTGGTCATTCAGGTCAGACTTCTGGTCACATGATGACAGAGTGGGTGGAGTTATGGTATGGAATTTGAAACCCTGAGCGAGAGGTTTGGTACGTGTAGTTGGTTACATGAGACATTCACTCTGTGTATAACAAAAACCTGCCCCCAAGAGGAGTGGGCGCTGGGCAGCTATGAGTGCCCAAAGGAAAACGTTATTCAGCTGCAGGAAGTCTTTCAAAATAAAATATTATACATTGAGAAAAAAAACACAAATGAGCTGCTTCTGCGGCTTGTACACCGGCAATTACAGTACGTGTTCACACATCACAGCAGCCGGGGGAGATAACAGAACTGATGCAACCCCTCGTACCATTCCCCAGCTTCCTTGGGACCTTTGTATGCAACTTTGTATTAAACATTGTGTACTTCGGAGCATCATCATCATCGTACAGATGTGGGGGAACCTCTAGGTGCAGAAACGGTTCCAGTCATGTTTTACTGCTTTAATCCATGTGAATGGGTGTTTTTTAAAGGACTGTAACCTTTTGATTACAGACTGACTTTTGTTTGTTTGACTCTGTTAGACTGAAGCGGATGGTTTCCAGGCTGACACTGAGGAAGACTGTAATGAAGACTGTGTCATCATCTCTACTCAAAGTGGTGAGCTGCTTGAAAGACATTTTAAGAAAAGCTTATTGTTCACTTTCACTACATAAACACAAATATAACATGATGTGTGACCTTTTAGGTACCAAAAGAGAGGACCCCTCTGAGGGAGATGGTCTGATGGAGGTCACCCCCTCTGCTTCAGATGCGCTCTCTTCAGCCTGACGACCGATGAGACACCAGATTATATTTTCACATTAACGTTCCCAACCTGGTGCTAAACTCTGCAATGAAAACCCAAGTCCTCAAGAAAAAAGAAGCACCCTGCATGAAAAAAAAAAAGCATCAGTCTTGGTATTTTGACTCATCGCACCTCTCCCTTAACTTTTTGTTTCAAAACATTTTGATTTAAAATCTAAAAATTGAAGAACTAATCAAAGGAACTGGGACTTTATAGGGCCAAGATGAGTAGAAATTATTTTTCACCAGTATTTACAACATAAATAAGAACAGTTGTCTCTTTATCCCCAGCGCATTTGTTTTTGTCTGGTGCAAGTGAAACTACGGTAGTTTATAATAAGTCAGCGCTGGGATACAAGAGGCTTAAAGTTCATGTGTACATGTCTGAGATCTCTGTGGTTTAAATTTTTTTTTTTTTTTGCGGTTTCTAATTCTGACCACTGGAGTAGCTGAGAGATCTGTACTTGTACAGTTAGATACAGTGTCAGTGTTTTATAAATATGTATTTCTGTATTTTTCAAGATTATTTGAACACGATAAAATCATTAAACGTTAATAAAAATACTGCACCTTTTAGGTGTTTTATTCTCTTTCGCTGCCTCTGACAGGTGTAAATAAATAGGATGTGACTGTGGGCAAAAAAACTAAAGAAAAATAAGAATTTCTAATGCTGCAGTTTGTGAATCTGTTGTACTGCACTTCAATTACCGGTAAATGTTTTTTTTTTTTTTTTAAGGAACCATTTCAGATCCTGTTTAGTGTGAATCCTCAAAGCTGACCCTAAATCAGAGTGAACACTTAGTGTTGTAGTCGAGACCACCTAACCCGAGACCAAGTCACGACCAAGACATCAAATAAAACAAAATATACAATTTTATTATTTTTAATAAAAGTTACATACTACAACTTTGCTTTTGAATGACTATACATTTTCAAAGCTACATAAAGAAATCTTTCAGTGGCCTAATTCATGTGATTTAACAATAAAATGACAACTGTTAAACTGGAAGCAGTTTCATCACATGCCTTAAAAAATGCAGCGGCAAAACACTTCAGAAGTCTGAACTCAACAGTAGTTACAAGTATATGCTTGTGATTTAAAAAGGTAAATTTTAAAACTAATAATTTGGCGGACATCTCCCGTGCCCAGAAAATCATCTCATTTTCTTGGGAGTGACCAGTGTTGCCAGATAGTCTAGGTTTTCCAACCCAAAAATCTGTTCAAAACTGCCACATCAGACAAGAATCTGCCCAGTCAATATGTTGCAGTATATTTACTGTTTGAACATGAACGCACGTCAGTACAGTAT
>JBBPBX010040980.1:18408-29092 GCA_038048925.1 Garcialebias charrua
GCTTTCTGGCTGCTCACTGCACCACCTGGTGGTGGTTGGGTTAAATGCAGAGACGAATTTCGTCTGTGTATGGGAAACATACACAGATGACAGACAAACACATTATTATTATACAGTACCATGTGTGCACGCCACATTCAAAAACTCAGTCAAAGCTGTAGAAATGTAATGTTTTTATTAAATAAAATCTGCAGGGTGTGGTCATCCAGGCAGCTTCAGAAGCAACAAAGCATATTTAAATCACAGCTGCTCTTTAACACAAGTAACATTTTAATGATTTAAATTTACAGCTGTGTCAAACAAATCATTGGTAGATGCTCAAGACATACACAACAAATACACTATTTTTATCTTAACTTGTAACTTGATCTGCTTCAAATATTGTCGTCTTTAGATCCAGTTCTTTCACGGATGTCCACAACTAAAGGATTTTATGAGTGAATGATGAGTCATCTTAACCAACCATGACAAAGCTTGAAGGAGTGACGTTTTAACACTTTTCAATAAACCACTTTGGCAATACAGGGAGTCCTCAACTTACGTCACCCCCGACCTACGGCAACTCGGACTTATGAACGCACTGTAAAAAAAAATATATATTTTTTAAATAAATGAATACATGTACAGTACTGTACAGTCACCGAGCACTTAGCCTATCCTAACACAGTTTTTAAAGATGAAGGAGCGAGTTGAATTGTCTCCCTTTCACATAAAGGGAGCTAGCTCCCTTTATGTGAATGGAGCCTGCTGGAGAGGGAGACAATTCAACTGACTCCTTAACTGTGTTAGGATAGGCTTAGCCTATCCTAACAGTTTTTAAAGATGGAGTAAGTTGAATTGTCTCCTTCCTCCCTGCAGGCTCCATTCACATAAAGGGAGCTAGCTCCCTTTATGTGAAAGGGAGACAATTCAACTCGCCCCTTCATCTTTAAAAACTGTGTTAGGATAGGCTAAGTGCTCGGTGACTGTACAGTACTGTACATGTACTGTATTCATTTATTTAAAAAAAAAAATTTTTTTTTTTTAATGGATCCGACTTATGTTATTTTCGACATACGAACGGTCCTTAGGTCCGGAACTCGTTCGTAAGTCGAGGACTCCCTGTATTACATTTGAACAACATTTACTTTGTTCATCCCAACAGGGAAGTTGATTCTGTCTTTTCTCATCACATGCAGAGCTGCTACTTCAGGTTACTGGGAGCAGCTGGAGGGTTAAGGGCTCACAGTGGGGCCAAAACAGGTGGAGGCAGATAGTGTATGAGCCATTCTGGGGATGTGAACCTGCAACCTTCTGATCACAGGTGCACTATATCGGTTTTAAAGCAGATTTAACCCAGACAGCATTGATGTATAGTGCTGTAATAAACTTGTTTTCTGTTAAATAAGTTAAAATATATATTTAATAATGCCATTGTCTTTTAATTTCACACTAGCTACATAAAAATAACATTAAATTTTCAATTAGCATTACAGTTTCAAATGTCAAGGAAGTGTCCAAAATAAAAGCTGGCATAAAAATATGTTCTCTGAAGGTTAGGAGGAAAACGCAATTTGTGATCATCTTCAAGCCAGAGAGGTTGGTGGTTAAGGATTATTCCTAACTTTCAACAATTACACTTTCTTTAATTTGATGTTTAAATTTAGTTTTATTTACAGCTAGACGCATTCCTTCAAAGTGCCAATGAATGATCAGATTCAAGCAAATCTGACCTGCTCTAAGTTATAAGCCAGAAAATGGTTTTATTAGCTGCTCTGTTGAACAACACAAATCAGCGGAGCAGCTTACGGTTGTTTTATGTGATGTAGCTGGACATCAACACTAAAATCCACCTTGAACACTGAACAGATCACATCCAGACTCCCCATTCAACCACAGCACTGATGAGCAGCAACGTGTACTGAGTGGCTGATGGGAACAAAACAAAGCTTTCATCAAAGTTCAACATAAAAAACAAACACTTGACCTTTGTGTGTTCATAATGCTGCAGAGAGACGTGACAATATCCTCGGATGACAAAAATATGCTCAGAGATCATCCAGATGAAGCTTCTCCACCTATCGTTAATTACAATTTGTAAAAATAAATACATCACTAGACGGGACAGTTTCCTCCCAACACGGGGGGGAGGACTTCTCAGCTCAGCGTCCGGATGGTCTCCAGCAGCTCTGGTTTCAGGAGGGTGGCGCTCTTCCCACCTGCAGCAGCGATGTCAGCCTGCACAGCTGCATCCCAGGCAAATGTGAGCAGGGCAGCAGGGACCTGCACCAAACAGGAACACGATCATCGAAATGAGTCAGCATATATATCTTTAATTTATGTAAATATATGCAAGTTTAAAGATAAATGCTTTTACTTTTCTTATAGTAATGAGAAAACTTGAACATAGCACTACAAAATAGTGTTTATTGGTCCATTCTTCACTGTAAGACCTTTTTTTATTTTGATTGCTGCTTCTTGTTCTTACCAAGTTAGACTCTACAAGTGAGATCTCCTCAGACTCCTGCAGTTTCTGACCTCCAGGAGCGATGAGCTCAAAGGGCTGCCAGCCGTCCACCAGAGACGCTCGTACAAATTCAAAGAGAGCAGGCAGCCGGTCCCAGGCGTAAAATGTGCCTGGAACACACACATCATCCTTACTAATTATTCTCCTCAAAAACAAGATAATATGGGTTGTTTATTGACCGGAGAAGATGCAGTGTGTGAATGCTTATTGCAGAAGTGACCGGAGAAGATGCAGTGTGTGAATGCTTATTGTAGAAGAACTTGCTGGAAAATGTAGAAAGAAGCTTAAACTGCCAGAACAACGTGGAAGGAGTTAAAATGAGCTAAAATGTGGAATTGGCTGAAAAAATTTAAATGAGCACAATAACAGCTTTAGCTGAAACTTGTAGACAAAAGCTGAAAGGAGCGTAACAACTTGAAGTTAACAAAAACAAGTTAATTAGGCTGAAAGTAGAAGAAATTGACACAAAAAAACGTGGAATTTTTCTGAAAATGGCTCAAATTAGCTAAAATTTCTAAAAAGTTAGCTGAAAATGTAGAACAAACTTAAATTAGCAAAAGTAAGAGAGAGCACAGTTTTGCCCAGTTAGGCTGCAAAAAATAATCAGAAATGAACACAAACAAGTGGAAATTATTTGGGAAAACGAAATTAGCAAAAACGGCTTAAAAAAAAGGCACAAAGAAGCTTAAATTACCAAAAGGAAGTCGAGAGAGCACAGTTTTAGCTGAATTAGGCTGGAAAAAGTTTAAATTTGTGCAAAAAATGTGGAATTTGCTGAAAAAGCTAAAATTTGCATAACAGCTAAATGGCAGAAAAGGCTGAAACTTGCAGAAATGAGCTGAAAGAAGTTAGAAGAAACTCAAAAATGTTAGTGGCAGAAAGTCTGAAAGGAGCACAAAACGGCTGAAAAAAGTTTAAATTTGCAGAAAGAAGCTGAAGCAGAACAACATGTGAAAGGAGCAGTAAAAGGCTGTGAACACATCTAAAGACTTGAAGGATATAAAATGAGCTCAATTTACTTTCTATGAGAGAAAAAAAGGGCAGAAAAAGCTAAATATTTCAAAAAGCTAAAGCTACACCAAAAGTCAAAGCAGAATTGTCCTGAACGTTTTGATATTTGTTGAAGCAGCACAAAAGTTGTGGAGTGAGAAAGATGACATGGATGACACCAGAGTGAAAGCTTCACCATCGGTCACACAGTTGTGTCCTCGGTGACTGACCTTGCAGCAGGGTGTCATCAGGCAGTCGGATCCTGAGAAGGGTGTAGTTGTATTTCCTTCTCTCCCTCTGTTCCTCCTTCTCCCTCATGGCTTTAGTGCGAAGCATGGCGTTCTTCTCCACTAACTCACTCCTGAGGAACACACAAAGCACCTTCACTACACTCTGACAGTGGAGGTGTCCGACACACCCAGGAAGCACACCAAACAGCAGAACAAGAATCCATTAACAAACACCTCAACACCAGTGGAGGATGTAAACAACCAAAGAATGACCTTTAGTGGACTTATAAAACCAACCTGAGCTGCTGTTCCCTCTTGAGCTCCTCTGCCGTCAGCCTGTAGAAGTCAGGTGGCAGCTCAAAGCGCTGGGCGTTAGGAGAAGGCCTGAACGCCTGAGGCTGCCGGTCCAGCTGAGCCCTGACCGGCTCTCCTCTCTGGAGGCGATCTCTGCGCTCCTTCATTAGCTCCAGAGCGTCAGCACTCTGCTCTGGTAACACCAGAAACTCCTCTTCTTCCTCTTGATTACCATTAGAGGTAAAGACAAAGAAGAGCCACACTATGATCAAGAAGCCATGACAGACGTGTTGAAGACAAACAGGAAGGTGCTTCTACCTCGGCCCTCAACAGGAAGCACAACACTCGTGAAGCCCAGAGCCTGCAGAAACTCTTGACTGCCCTCAACAGGACAAACCTTTTCCTACAAGATGAATGATTTTTGTTTTGTTTTAATAATCAGTCAATGGCAGGTGATAACTGGCTCCAGATGCTGGTTTCATACACACCTGGAACACCTTGTTGCTGACTTTAATCTTCCTGTATTTCTCCTCTGTGGGGTTCTTGCATATATTTTCAACATATCTGTTAGCAAAAAAAAAAGTAAGAAACATACATAAAGATGGTCAGTTAATAATACTGTATACAGGTAGTCCTCAGGTTACGACGGTCAGTTACAACGTTTCGTGGTTACGGCGCATCTCCCATAAAAATAATATATATATATATATATATATATATATATATACCGTATATATTATTATTTTGAAAAGCCGAGTTACGTGGTTTCCGGTTTTATGTCATAAACGTAGCGGCAGAGGAATACTGCACTATACTCTCTAAAAAAGCTAAGTGGTCCTCTGGACATTCAAAAGACAAAACTACTGTGAGAACGCGGTTTTACGTCGTAAACGAATAGAGAATACAGAGGATGGACCGAGCTGGACGGTGTCACCAGCATCCAAGTAGGCTATTAACTGTTTTTTCCCTTCATTATGGCTCCCAAATGTACATGTTTTTTTGATTATGTAGGGTACTGAGTTAGGATAGGCTAAGTGCTTAGTAATACTGTACAGTACTGCACATGTATATGGTGCAGTATGTACGTGCATTTCGACTTACGTCGAAAATCGGTTTACGCCGCCGCGTAGGAACGGATCTACGAGTCTAGGACTACCTGTACATGTAAAGTGAGACATTAATGTGTAAAAATAACTTGTGAATCAAGTCTTACTTGCTTATGATGTCCACAGCTGCCTTCACCTTGTCTCTGTCTTTGTTAAACGTGTGGATCATCATAACAGAAGCTTCAATCACATCCTCGTCAAAGCGCTGACGGCAAAAACAGTTTGTGTTTTTTAACCAACAATGCCTCATCTCACCATATAACATTATTATGTTGCTAAAACGACACACATGTCTAAAAAAGCTAAGTCTGGTCCTCTGGACATTCAAAAAATAAAACAAAACAAAGCAAAAAAAATGTAGAAACGTTTCAACAGGACACACATGTCCTGATTAGATCTAAAAAGGGACATGTCCTCAGAGACATACCATTAAAATGGCCTCTTTGATGTGAGCCTCCCGTTCACTTTTGGTCAACGTTGCTCCAGTGAGAGGACAAGTGAAATAAACTCCGGACACAGACAGGCAGGTGGGATCTTTCACTCTGGATCCCTAGACATCAGTCGAAGACGTTAAAGTTGTTGCCCAACAAATAAAATGTTTTAAAGCTGCATGATTTCAGATGTCCTCGTGTGAAGTGGGACGCACCTCTGCTGCAGACGCCTTGTCTTTTTCAGCCAGGGCCGCGGCCTCAGCCTCCAGTTCTCTTTTAACTTCAAGGAAAAACAGAAAAGAAGATGTTAACAGAAAGACGAGCTGAACCACTGCTCAAAAGATTGTTGTTTATAGAACAGTACACCATGACACTCCTGGTGATTTAGCAACAAACACGTTTACAGTAGTCCCTCACTACTTCACAGTTCGTTTAGCGCAGACTCGCTCTATCGTGGTTTTTCAAAATAAGAGTGGACATGACACACAATTAGCTGATTGATGGATGAGGAGTAACTCTCATACTGGTCTGAACATTTGCTGCTTAGATGATTTCTACGAGTTAAATTTAGACTAAATTTGAAGCAGTCTGTCATAAAAACGGTGCGTTCAGGCTCTTCAACACTAATGTTCACAATAAAACAGCTGAAAATTTTCATGCAGTTTTGACTGAGATAGGGCGAAGCAACCGGATTTGACTTGATGCAAGAAGTCTAAAGAACAGCACAGTGTGAGGAGTGCGATGGGCTCAGCTGTTCCCTCACCCTGGTTCAGTCTAAAGAACAGCACAGTGTGAGGAGTGTGATGGGCTCAGCTGTTCCCTCGCCCTGGTTCAGTCTAAAGAACAGCACAGTGTGAGGAGTGCGATGGGCTCAGCTGTTCCCTCACCCTGGTTCAGTCTAAAGAACAGCACAGTGTGAGGAGTGTGATGGGCTCAGCTGTTCCCTCGCCCTGGTTCAGTCTAAAGAACAGCACAGTGTGAGGAGTGTGATGGGCTCAGCTGTTCCCTCACCCTGGTTCAGTCTAAAGAACAGCACAGTGTGAGGAGTGTGATGGGCTCAGCTGTTCCCTCACCCTGGTTCAGTCTAAAGAACAGCACAGTGTGAGGAGTGTGATGGGCTCAGCTGTTCCCTCACCCTGGTTCAGTCTAAAGAACAGCACAGTGTGAGGAGTGTGATGGGCTCAGCTGTTCCCTCACCCTGGTTCAGTCTAAAGAACAGCACAGTGTGAGGAGTGTGATGGGCTCAGCTGTTCCCTCACCCTGGTTCAGTCTAAAGAACAGCACAGTGTGAGGAGTGCGATGGGCTCAGCTGTTCCCTCACCCTGGTTCAGTCTAAAGAACAGCACAGTGTGAGGAGTGCGATGGGCTCAGCTGTTCCCTCGCCCTGGTTCAGTCTAAAGAACAGCACAGTGTGAGGAGTGCGATGGGCTCAGCTGTTCCCTCACCCTGGTTCAGTCTAAAGAACAGCACAGTGTGAGGAGTGCGATGGGCTCAGCTGTTCCCTCACCCTGGTTCAGTCTAAAGAACAGCACAGTGTGAGGAGTGCGATGGGCTCAGCTGTTCCCTCGCCCTGGTTCAGTCTAAAGAACAGCACAGTGTGAGGAGTGCGATGGGCTCAGCTGTTCCCTCGCCCTGGTTCAGTCTAAAGAACAGCACAGTGTGAGGAGTGCGATGGGCTCAGCTGTTCCCTCGCCCTGTTTCAGTCTAAAGAACAGCACAGTGTGAGGAGTGCGATGGGCTCAGCTGTTCCCTCGCCCTGTTTCAGTCTAAAGAACAGCACAGTGTGAGGAGTGCGATGGGCTCAGCTGTTCCCTCGCCCTGTTTCAGTCTAAAGAACAGCACAGTGTGAGGAGTGCGATGGGCTCAGCTGTTCCCTCGCCCTGGTTCAGTCTAAAGAACAGCACAGTGTGAGGAGTGCGATGGGCTCAGCTGTTCCCTCGCCCTGGTTCAGTCTAAAGAACAGCACAGTGTGAGGAGTGCGATGGGCTCAGCTGTTCCCTCACCCTGGTTCAGTCTAAAGAACAGCACAGTGTGAGGAGTGCGATGGGCTCAGCTGTTCCCTCACCCTGGTTCAGTCTAAAGAACAGCACAGTGTGAGGAGTGCGATGGGCTCAGCTGTTCCCTCACCCTGGTTCAGTCTAAAGAACAGCACAGTGTGAGGAGTGCGATGGGCTCAGCTGTTCCCTCGCCCTGGTTCAGTCTAAAGAACAGCACAGTGTGAGGAGTGCGATGGGCTCAGCTGTTCCCTCACCCTGGTTCAGTCTAAAGAACAGCACAGTGTGAGGAGTGCGATGGGCTCAGCTGTTCCCTCGCCCTGGTTCAGTCTAAAGAACAGCACAGTGTGAGGAGTGCGATGGGCTCAGCTGTTCCCTCGCCCTGGTTCAGTCTAAAGAACAGCACAGTGTGAGGAGTGCGATGGCTCAGCTGTTCCCTCACCCTGGTTCAGTCTAAAGAACAGCACAGTGTGAGGAGTGCGATGGCTCAGCTGTTCCCTCACCCTGGTTCAGTCTAAAGAACAGCACAGTGTGAGGAGTGCGATGGCTCAGCTGTTCCCTCACCCTGGTTCAGTCTAAAGAACAGCACAGTGTGAGGAGTGCGATGGCTCAGCTGTTCCCTCACCCTGGTTCAGTCTAAAGAACAGCACAGTGTGAGGAGTGCGATGGGCTCAGCTGTTCCCTCACCCTGGTTCAGTCTAAAGAACAGCACAGTGTGAGGAGTGCGATGGGCTCAGCTGTTCCCTCGCCCTGGTTCAGTCTAAAGAACAGCACAGTGTGAGGAGTGCGATGGGCTCAGCTGTTCCCTCGCCCTGGTTCAGTCTAAAGAACAGCACAGTGTGAGGAGTGTGATGGGCTCAGCTGTTCCCTCGCCCTGGTTCAGTCTAAAGAACAGCACAGTGTGAGGAGTGTGATGGGCTCAGCTGTTCCCTCACCCTGGTTCAGTCTAAAGAACAGCACAGTGTGAGGAGTGTGATGGGCTCAGCTGTTCCCTCGCCCTGGTTCAGTCTAAAGAACAGCACAGTGTGAGGAGTGTGATGGGCTCAGCTGTTCCCTCACCCTGGTTCAGTCTAAAGAACAGCACAGTGTGAGGAGTGTGATGGGCTCAGCTGTTCCCTCACCCTGGTTCAGTCTAAAGAACAGCACAGTGTGAGGAGTGTGATGGGCTCAGCTGTTCCCTCGCCCTGGTTCAGTCTAAAGAACAGCACAGTGTGAGGAGTGTGATGGGCTCAGCTGTTCCCTCACCCTGGTTCAGTCTAAAGAACAGCACAGTGTGAGGAGTGTGATGGGCTCAGCTGTTCCCTCACCCTGGTTCAGTCTAAAGAACAGCACAGTGTGAGGAGTGTGATGGGCTCAGCTGTTCCCTCACCCTGGTTCAGTCTAAAGAACAGCACAGTGTGAGGAGTGTGATGGGCTCAGCTGTTCCCTCACCCTGGTTCAGTCTAAAGAACAGCACAGTGTGAGGAGTGTGATGGGCTCAGCTGTTCCCTCACCCTGGTTCAGTCTAAAGAACAGCACAGTGTGAGGAGTGTGATGGGCTCAGCTGTTCCCTCACCCTGGTTCAGTCTAAAGAACAGCACAGTGTGAGGAGTGTGATGGGCTCAGCTGTTCCCTCACCCTGGTTCAGTCTAAAGAACAGCACAGTGTGAGGAGTGTGATGGGCTCAGCTGTTCCCTCACCCTGGTTCAGTCTAAAGAACAGCACAGTGTGAGGAGTGTGATGGGCTCAGCTGTTCCCTCACCCTGGTTCAGTCTAAAGAACAGCACAGTGTGAGGAGTGTGATGGGCTCAGCTGTTCCCTCACCCTGGTTCAGTCTAAAGAACAGCACAGTGTGAGGAGTGTGATGGCTCAGCTGTTCCCTCACCCTGGTTCAGTCTAAAGAACAGCACAGTGTGAGGAGTGTGATGGCTCAGCTGTTCCCTCACCCTGGTTCAGTCTAAAGAACAGCACAGTGTGAGGAGTGTGATGGCTCAGCTGTTCCCTCACCCTGGTTCAGTCTAAAGAACAGCACAATGTGAGGAGTGTGATGGCTCAGCTGTTCCCTCACCCTGGTTCAGTCTAAAGAACAGCACAGTGTGAGGAGTGTGATGGGCTCAGCTGTTCCCTCACCCTGGTTCAGTCTAAAGAACAGCACAGTGTGAGGAGTGTGATGGGCTCAGCTGTTCCCTCACCCTGGTTCAGTCTAAAGAACAGCACAGTGTGAGGAGTGTGATGGGCTCAGCTGTTCCCTCACCCTGGTTCAGTCTAAAGAACAGCACAGTGTGAGGAGTGTGATGGGCTCAGCTGTTCCCTCACCCTGGTTCCTGATGGCGTCCTGGGACGTGTGCACTTTCGGCCTCTGCTGGTGCTCCACTCTGGCCAGGGCTGCGGCCCCTGCTCTCTGGGCCCCTTCAGTGGGAACATGGCGGTTCTGCTTGGAGCTGGAGTTGCTCTGCACCACCTGCGGTTTGGTGCTGGAAGAACAACAACAACAACTCTGGATGAGAAAACACGCACCGTTTTAAGATGAAACGGGACGTTAATCTCCCAACGACGTAATTAAACACATCACGTGACTGAACACTTTCCGCTATGAAGAACAGCAGGGCCGAGCGAACCATCAGTAACTATCGACTTGACGTCACATAATCTACTCCAGTAAATAATAACTTAAACATCGTTAAACACGAACACATACAGATCAAAATACTGTAATCCTGCGCTATTAGGCCAATGCTGTTAGCGCCGTAGCATGTTGTAAAAAATAAAGTGTGCTAATTTACCTCGTATCTTCTGTTAACTTCTTCCCGGGTCCCGCAGACTTAAATGTGATGTCTTTTTTAATGCCTTCAAAAAACTTCTTCATATTCTGTATTTGGCAGTGAAAACAAAAACATCAGAAAGAAACGAAGAGCAGCACAAAAGCTAGCAGAAGGAAGAGCACCAAAACAGTTACTAATGCGCATGCTCGACATAGACGCCTCATAAAACGCTCGTACGTCGACGTCGCCGCCATATTGGATGAGGCACAAGTGAAGCGGTAGGAGAAGATGCCTCATTCATTCACAGTGGCAACACGGAAAAAGTTGCGCAAGACTATTATTTTACAAGGTTTATAACTTACACACTCACAGACTATATGTATATATATATA
>JBBPBX010040981.1:0-29092 GCA_038048925.1 Garcialebias charrua
CACTTAAACTTGCAAATGAAAGTCCACCTGCTGCCTTAAAAATGCATGTTAACTCAACTAACAGCTTATCTTTGTTTCAACTTAAACTTACATGATACATGACAGAACTCACTGAATGCTTGCTTTTATCCAAAATTACAAGATTTATTAATAAAACAATCTTTAACACCATACATTAACATGCTTTCACTGCCAAATTTCAAACCATTTGGGAGGGGAAAATGGGGTGAGAAAATGGGGTTGTAGCTACAGAAGATGGGGTTGTGGAAAGGAGAGAGAGAGTGAGGAAGAGGTAGAAAGTTGTAGACATGGAAAAGGCAAGGTAGGGCAGGTTCATTAAACATGAACAAAGAATATGAATGCTCAACATGAGGAACAATCAAAAAACATTTGTCAATTGAAAATAACTTCAACTTTTACATGCAATATCGAAGCAGTTTATTTCTTAGTCCATGGACTCTGGCTGAGCATTGGTCTGGTTTAATGTTCATGATGACCTTCTGTAGCAACTCAAAGGAGTACCTCATATTTTGGGGGTATTCAAGGTTCAGGATGGCGCCCAGTAACATGGCAAAGCCTGTGGGTACATCTCTGATGTCATGTAGGATGATCTTCTCCTCCACTACCACAGCCACATTGAAGACAAGCAAAGGGAATGCATCCTGCAGAGGGCCTTCATGTCCAATCAGCAGTCCAACTTCCATCCCTTTCATTATCATGTCAAGGGTTTCACCATGAGCCTAAAGACAAAGACAAACACATCTTAACTTCTCCAAGTTTAAAACATCCCTAACATTTTAATTAAGGCTATATCTTTGAAGTGTGTGTGAGCAAGTGATAAAAAAGGATGGGGGCTGAAAGGCTGTGAATCAACCAATAATAAATAAAAATGATTCCTGCAAATATAAAATGTGATTTAAAAAAAGTCTGGGAGATGAAACTAACATGTTGTACAGTGGGGTGATGGCAAGATTCCTCAGCAAGGCTATTTAGACAGTCCTTGATGTACTGTATTTTCCGTACTATACATCGCTCCGGAGCATAACTCGCATTAGTCAAACAATGTGTCATGGCAAAGGAAAAAAACATATGTAAGGGGCTCTGGAGTAAAACTGGACTTACAGTCCAGTAAATGCTTGCTGATTTAAACTTTTCATTACATTAGCTTTTAAATTCAAAAATACTTTACCCCAAAGGGAAATTAAATGTTCATGTAAATCATTTAATTAAGGAGTTAACAGATGAAGATTTCAGTAGGACATTCAAAAAATGTATGATTGCTTGATTGAGTAGTAGGCTACATTTGTTTCTGTTGATTGTGTTACATGATAGTTATAAGTTACAGTAAGTCAAGTTGCATGTCCCCCAGTTTTGACTATATGCATTTTGAAGAGTGCAGTACAGAATATGTAAATTTAGGGTCTTACATCATGCATCCTGATTACGTTGGAGGAGTCCTCTGAAAAGTAGCCTGGGAGACCAAGAAGGGCTGCCGTTCTTTGGTTTTGGTTTGTGTCCTGTCAAAACAAGTAATGGTGTGTGAATGCAATAACAAAGCTTGAATCATAACCTTCATACAGACTGACAGAAAAAGTTTCTTATACAGTACACACCTCCTTTTGAAGACAATCCAATCTGTTCAGGGCCAACCTCCTGCCCGATGCAGCAGCTGCTTTGTAAAGTTGTAGAAGACTGGGCATGAATGCATCAAGTCCACCAAAAAAGATTCCAGCAGGTCTTTGGTGACAATTCTGCAGAACTCAGGACTCCTTAAATGTGTACTTTTCGCAGATGATACCACTTTTTTCTGTTCAGGTGAAGATATAGAACAAATGTTAGAATTGATAAAAACAGAATTTATAAAGATACAAACTTGGTTTAAAATAAATAAATTATCATTAAATCTAGAGAAAACTAATTACATGATATTCGGTAATAGAAAGAAAACTGTTGATGTTCCACTCAAAATTGAGGATGTTGAGATTTGTAGAGTGAGTGAGGTGAAGTTTTTGGGTGTTATCATTGATGACAAACTGACATGGAAACAACACATAAATTCTGTAAGAATAAAAATAGCTAAATCGATAGCAGTACTGTACAAAGTCAGAGACCTATTGAATGATAAGGCTCTGTATTTGTTGTATAACACAATCATTGTTCCACACTTAATCTATTGTATTGATGTTTGGGGGAATGCGTGTAAAACAATCACAAAGCCTATTTTTGTATTACAGAAAAGAGCTGTAAGAATTATCACTAGAAAACATTACCGTCATCCATCAAGTACATTATTTTATCAACTAAAGTTATTGAAGTTCCATGATTTGGTAGACTATAATATTTTATCAGTTATGTATAGAGCTCAAAATAATGCATTACCTTTAAATATCCAAATGCACTTTGTTAAAAGACAAAGTTGTTATAATCTTAAGGGAACAGAGTTGTTTGTAAAACCACAATTCAGAACCAGTTTGAAGGGACGTTCTACCTCAATTCAGGGAATTAGATTATGGAATGGCTTGGAGAATGTAGTTAAAAATGCCAAGTCAATGTTTACATTTAAAAAAATGATCAAAACAAATATGTTAAAAAAATATATGTGAAATAACGTAATGTGTATTGCATTAGTTAGAAAATTAGAAAGTGTTAGTCAGTTTGTACTGTATTAGTATTAGTTAGAAAACTAGAAAGAGTTAATCATTTTGTACTGTATTAGTATTAGTTAGAAAACTAAAAAGAATTAGTCATTTTGTACTGTTGGTTGAAGAATATTATTGTTTAACCTGATTGTTGGAAAAAGTTGGTTGAAGATTATTATTGTTTACATGGTTTGACTACTGTTGTTTAATCTGATTGTTGGAGATAAGGGGCAGATATAATAAGATTTATTCTTCTTTCTGCCACCTTTCATTTTTTTACATTTTGTACACTATCATTATGAGATTGCCTTGTATTGTTTCTTTTGTAAAAAAATGAACAAATTTAATAAACATAATAAACATAAACTCCGCAGTTAGCTGAAGCTGATAGGTAACAAAACAGCACAGAAAAGGGCATGAGTGAGGGAGATATAAGAGAAGCATAGAGCTGTGAGAACAGAAACTCAAAGAATTAAATTATTGCAACAAAGTACATGTTTTGACTATATGAGCACTAAAGTCAAAAAATATAAGATTTTTATGCTGTATTCAGTTGGCAAAGATTTACCTGTCGCTCACTAAACAATGCAGGCCATATGTCCTTGACAAGACAGATAAGCGGTTCATCACCAATTATTTATTGTCTCCGCTGATTTATTGTCTCCGCTGTGCAAATGTTGCAGTCATCAAATCATCCAGCATCAGTAAATCTGGATCTTTCTTCTGCACTTCCAGAGCCATGGTCTCATGATCCTTCTCTGCTTTAACTGCAGTTTGTCCGTCAGGAGGCTGTGGCAAATATCATAGCATCACTGACAAGGCACTGTTAACTGAAACACACAGACCCAACAAGAAAACACTTCATACAATAGTAAAAACTCAATCTACAAGTTATAAAAGAAGAGTCAACCAGACAACAGTACAGGCTAGATGAAATCAAACTGTACTTTGTTTGCATTAAAATATGTCTTGTTATCACAGATGAGATCACTACCCCCTGTATTGAACACCCCCCATCCCTACCACCAGCATCCACTTTTACCTCACTACTTTTCATTCCTTGGCCATTGTTGTCACACCAAGTTTGAGCTGCCCCAAACAGTTTCAAACTACGGTACAAAGACTGAGTGTGTCTTTACATTTTAGACACCCTGTCCAATCAAAAATTACCTTAATGTAACATAAACGTCCTTGGAGTGATGAGCATCTTTCCTTCAACACAGTATGCAGCAAGGGGGGTGTAGTCATTCAGATCGTCAGGGTCAACAACCAAGTTGCTGCAGGATCTCTTCTGGTGAGCTGGTAACACCTCAGATGCTCCAGGAAGGTCACTGTGAATAGTTCCATAATGAATTATATGCAGCCATCCATGACACAGATCACCAATACTCTCCTAAAACCTGGCAGTCCGCATGTCTGTCCAACTGAGAGCACCATTCCTTTAGAATACAGTACTTTGTCCCCTTTATGTGGGCTATGGAGGTGAGTGAAACCGAGTCCAGACCTTTAAACCTATTACATAAAGCCTCTCTGATGGCAACATCTAATATTCCCACAGACACAACTGATACTGCTGGTGTTACCTTTTGTTATATTTCAGCTCGTTTGGCTGGTAACAAACCCATATAGATTCTGCTCTGCTGGCGGCAAAACAAGGAGGAGGCAGATGAAAGCTTGCTGAACTTTATTCCTCTTGATGGCAAGGACAACCACAACGCACGAACTGCACAGCTACAAGCTCTCAAGCTAACACACACACTTCTTCTTCTACCCGCCCCTCTCGTAGCTCTCTACCGCCCTCTCTAGGTAAAGGCTGGGCCTGTAACCATAGATATAATGTCTATGCCTGTAACACTGGGAATTTAGTAGCACAAGAAAACAACGTGTATAATGGTCACATTAAAAACACTGTACCGGTTATCTAATTCATAATATTATTTTAAAAGCTGACCGAATACGTCTTAATCTGTCTAGCAAAGCGGCGGGGGGAGGGGGTATTAGCTGCTAGCCATACTTGTAAATTATTTTTCCCTTCGGATAGTAAAAAGCACAGTCTACATGGTTACTGTTTTTTTTTTTTTTTTTTACATTACTGCACCGAAAGATAATAGAAAACTAGTGGATGTAGATTATTAAACTCACCTGGCACTGATGCTGCATGAAGAATCAAAATGGCTCTGGTCCTCTTCACGGGCAGGAACAGACAAGTGTATTGCTCCGCCTACTGTGACTCACAGTTGTCAGAGAAATGGTATTCTTCCGCTGGTGGAAGTAGTCCTTGAAAAAACCTTTTTCCATAACCTTCCATTCAGTGTTGCTTTGGTTAAAGGAAGACAGGTTAACTCAAAAGTCATTTAATTTTTTTTCCTCTGTTGCTACAATCCCTCACTCCTATTTTCCCTCTCCTGTTTTAAATTGATGACTAACAAATGTAAGTTCAATCAAATCGGACAAATTCCCATTTATTCAACACAATGAATAACTTTAAGTTAATGTCCCGCCTTTTTTCCTTCCCTTTTTTTCAACTTCTGACTTACAGACTCAAGTTCAATCAACACATACAAATCTGACAACTTTTTCAAATAGTCAACACAATGGATTGCTGTAAGTTTTAATTTGTAAAACTCATAACATAGAGTTCAAAATCTAAAAATTGTCAGAGCCATTTGAGTTAAAGAAATGTAGTAAGTGGATTTAACTATATGATGCTGCAATGTTTAACAGTGTAGGGGCTGGAGTGTAGGAGCTATTCCTCCATTTCTGGTTAAATTTTAGAATTTAAATTGTTTAGTTTATCCTTATGTTTTTGTTGTTTGATTTATTATTTTTGTTTAATTCATTATTTAGAATAAGTTATTTGATTAGGAATTCACTTAATTAGTTAATTAGTTTCAGTTGGGATGTGGGTGTTTCACAGTATAAATAGGTGGGTCTTAGGCAGCTCGTGATGCACGTGGATGGTCATAAGGTTTTTTACCAGTCTCGGTCTCAGTTTCAGTCACAGTCACTTCAGTCAATCAGTCTATCAGCCAGATAACAGGTGCAGGAGTCACAACAGGAGAATTAGAATCCAGTAGAGCCTGTAACCTTTTGCCTGAACGATGGAATAAAACAACAAAAATCAACGTTTCTTTTTCCTTTTTTGAATTTTGATTCCTTTTTTTTGGGCTGCGTAAACCAGAATCCACGGTGCACCAAGCCAGAAGACAAATGGTCATTACACATATTAAGCTACAGGTTCACTATAAAGGATTTTATTCGTTTTTAGGATTTGACGCAGATCCAGTGAGCGAAAGAGGATTATTCAACAAATTTTTTAACAGATGGATTATTATTAATGACATGAAACCACAACTTTGTAGATAGTATGAAAATATTTAACTGCCACAGAATCATTAAAAAGGTAGATTTTAAATGATTTTGACCATTAAAATGTTTGTTATAACAAATCAAAGATCTCAGGTTGTCAGGCAATGTGAACCTGATGAAAGAATACTCTTGAGTGTGTACAAATACAGTAAAAGCAAAAAGGGAACTTACTGTTAAAGTGCTTCTTTGGTTCTACCATCAACATAAAAGTTTATAGCAGACTGTAGGACTTTGTCACGTCCCTCCAAAGATGTAATGTGCCTGAAGCACCCCAGCAAAGACAGGCTGTCAGCAGCATCTGAAATTGCATCTCTAGCTGATGGCAGATCAAGGGCCTCCTTTATCTTTAACATAAGGAAAACAAAAATAGTACAGACTGCTTTTTCTCGAACTTCAGCTTAATGGTTACCAACAATGCTATGAATGCAAGTAAAAATTTAAATGCACCTTTTTCAGTTTCTCCACCAAAGATGGATCACCAATGTCTTCCATATAAGGCAGTGGAACTGGAAGACCACACAACTTACTGTACAGCCTCTCTGTGAAAAATGAAGGTGACACACCACCATGAATCAGTGCCACAGCAACCATGACTCCAAAGGTTCGGTAACGCTTCTTCTCGACAGCTGAACACACATAATACAA
Source organism: Garcialebias charrua (assembly GCA_038048925.1). Classification (NCBI taxonomy): domain Eukaryota; kingdom Metazoa; phylum Chordata; class Actinopteri; order Cyprinodontiformes; family Rivulidae; genus Garcialebias; species Garcialebias charrua. Next base: position 6,654 of record JBBPBX010040981.1, read on the forward strand.
ATAGTCACTTTTCTTTTAACACGTACAACCAAGAGATAAATTAAATTAACTTGTCAGTGTGTGTAATGATGCATGTACAAACCATGGCTGTCCAAGTTCAGGTCTTTGTGTTCCTTTCCATAAAATAAAGAACTGTCTTTCAGAGCTACCAAAAGTAGCCTAAAAAACTCTCTGGAGGGCCCACCTTCATCCACGGATCCCTCAGCTTGGTCACAATTATCTAAAAAGATGATGCTCATTTTGGCCTCAGGTCTGAATGTTCTTCTGGCGAATGCTCTCACAGCACCATCCAATATGTTGTCTCTGCAAACATTTATCATGTTGGAGGGATGCTCTTCTGGTTGCAGTTGGCTGGTGAGGGCACGCATGAGTTTTTCCAGATCTGGCCTAATTATATGTAGGAGTACAGATAAAGTTTGATTAATTCAGTGTCTAATTAATACAGTTGAGTTATCTGCGATTGGTGATAGGGATGTAAGTTAGATTCATAAATTAATCGTTAGTTGATTGATCTTATCAATCAACTAACAATTCTTTGTTAAGAGGCCATTTTCTTAAAAAATATGGCATTTCTCCTGAATAAAGGGTTCTTTTCTAACATGAGTGGTTGTTCTTTTACATGCCAACTTAAAAGAAAAATACAGACTTATATTTTAATTTATTGTTCCAGCTGTATTGAACACCAACTTAATAAACAGAAAACTGGATTTCTCACACTTTATTAAATTAGGAAATATTAGAAATTGGCTCATTTTACCTACTTATTGATTTAATATATGTTTTATGCATTTTTAAAAATGTAAAGTACTTCTGCCAACAGTGTTATTTTGAAATGCTTTATAAATAGAGTTTTGTATTGTATATTTATAAAATATAACAAAATAGGAATGCATTAGGTTGCAAGTTTAAAAAAAAAAGATCAGCTGTGAAACACTTAATCCACGCTGAACAGAAAGATGGAAAACTAACTTTTTCATGCAACTGAACCAGTATTGGCTGGTCAGTAGAGGGTGCTGTGGCGTTGCCACATCACTATCATTTGGGACAGATAATAAGATAAAAACGAAATAACAAAATAAAATAAGTTTGTAGAAATATCGATATATGTTTTAGATGTGTAAAATATGTTTTGTGTAGTCATTAACTTTCATTTTAATCATGAAAGATGTCGTGTTGAGTCAATTCCGGTTCGCGCCATGGCGTGGATATCCATTTTTTTTTACATAAATGAGTGGACCATGGTTCAGTGTCTTTAATAAAGTATGAATATAACTGAACAAATATAGCCTTTGTGCAATTATATTTGTTGGTGATGTGTTTTGTAAATATGTGTTCAAAAGATATGCGGAACTTAAATTTAACGTGCCATGCTCCATGTCGACCACTATTTGGTGCTGCACATGTTGCTCAAGTGGAAGGCTCAGCGAGGTCTTCTTACTCGGAGGGCTTAATAATACACTCGCCCTCATTCCTAATTGGTTTGGGATGTGATTTATGGCCAGCCATCCCCGGGAACGCGTAAACTGAGTGAGGACTGAGTTGGGCGAGGGTTTTTCCCACCGATCGTAAAAAAGGCACGGAGTCTCCTGTTTACATACATAGATACATACATAGGTTCGACGCCATGTTCAGTAGGGCAGGAGGAGCAAACATTAAGCTAATGGACGAGGTAACACCCAACCCTAACCACGGGGTCAAGAAACAAACGTGTGTGTGTGTGTGTATGTGTGTTTAAACTTTATATTTGTAATTTGGCTCACTTCTGTAAAGGAATAAGGTGGGGTAAGGTATTTAAACACTTACTGGTCCACCATTATTGTAGATGTGCAGTTTATGAGCAGAGTTTAACTGCACAAACTGCCACCAAAGTGCGGGGTCTCAACTTTTTCAGAATAAATCAATAAATCTAACGATGTGATTAGCCAGTAATGTAATTTCACGCTTAGACTTCAATTTATATTGGTCTACCAAAAAAATAGACCTTTTATTGAAACTATCACAAGAATTACATTAAACATTTGTATCGATATTAGCTCTGATTTAATAACTACGTTGACAAGAATTCAAATTAAAACAAACAGACAATTAGGAACTTAACTGTTGGCACATTTACTTGACAGATTAAATGCTTATGAAAAATAAGAAATAGGAGGAAGGAGTTCTGGAAGCTAAGTTAAGCTAAAGTTGGTTACTTTGAACCAGACTGGGTGACACCGTTTCCCCCACACGAGCAGACTGCTGGGCTCCCGCACGCTCAAACACACCACGGCTCGTTACCTGTTGAAGGTTCGTCTCTTGGAGACAAGAGTGGAGAAGTTTGTGGACACACACGTGGATGGGTTTGTCCAGTGGCCGTCCAGTTGGACTTCAGCGTGAGTGTGCTGATTCACGATACGAGGAACTCGCCTCCCTCGGCAGGGACCAACGGTCAGGCGCACAGACTGACTTTCAAAATAAAACTTTAGAAAACAAATTCTTCAGAAAGGAGAGTGAATGGATCAAAGTAAGGCTTTACTATGATCCCCGCTGAGACGTGGGTCGTTGACACCTGACCGGGACGTCTCCAGCTTTCAGAGAGGAGAGAGCAGGTTGACCGTTCGTTCTCCTCCAAAACTCTAACTTCCAAATAGGAAGTGCCCATTATATGGGGGAGGTGGGGTCTCCCCACCTCCTCAACGGCTACAGGCTGGTTAACAAAATAAAAGATGGAAGTTTAATTCCATAGGCAGAAAGACTCTTGACGGACACCAGGAAAACTGTTTACATAAACAGCCAGGTGGCCTGCTTGCGAGCACAGAAAATGTTATGGCTAACTTCATAGACAACACAAAAGAAGCTGCAAGTTAAACGTTTACTCTGACCTTGTGCTTTGGATTCAAAGACTGCTTGTTCTGCAGAAATAAACCAGCCGAAGGGTCAAAGTCATAGCAAGTAACAGATCATCATTGAAATGACAAAAATACTGTTTGATCAATTCTGAATTAACACACATTAAAGAGAAAGTTCAATCTGATTAATTAGTGTCCATTAATTCATAATAATTGTTAACCAATATAGAGTCCACTTGTCCTTGAGAAACTCCTTGAGAGTTTCAAGAAGGTGTAACACTGAGAGTTTCAGAGAGATGTGGAGAGGCCCATATCCCATACGGACATGAGAGTGCTGTATCCCTACAGTCCCCCTTTTTGGAAATCATCGCCTGTCCTTGGGGATGAGTTCCAACACGAAAGGATACCACCGAATGTCTCTGACCTCTATGTAATCCAGCAAGTGGAAAAAGAAAAATCAAAAAGTTCAAAATTATACTCCCATAATGTTTTTGGAAATTCCATACTGTTCGTAGGTAATCCCATTGCGGCAAGCTTTTAATCCTTTGGAAAACATAGTCTGTTAACCCATGGAGAACTGAGTCTGTGATCCCTTGGAAACAAAGTCTTATAATCCACAACGGTAAATCCACAACGATGGGGGTTATTGATTTCATCAGCAAGAATGTTTTAATCAGCATGTAGAGGGGATCCCTCGATTGAAGCAGAGGAGGCGGCCTTGGATGAAGGTTGAAGACCAACGTTGGATCAGCAGGTCCCCACATCGAAGGTTGCAGGCTGGATGGCTTCCAGTCGGTGCCACCCTGGTTCAATGTGTCATGCAATTATGTGGTTTTAGGTGGGCTTATGATTGGGATTCTACATTAAGCCTTACCTATATGCACCTGGTATGTAAGCTATCATGGATTAGATCAGCTAAAATTACCAATTAAGGGGTGGATCAATGCTGTAAAAATCAGAAATAGGGATCTATACCTATAGAAATGGGGAGGGCTTCTGTAACGAAGGCCTCTTCATTCAAACTATTCCTCCATTCATTATTTAGTTTAGGTTAAACTAAAATAAAAAAATGAAACTAGTTTGGTCTAAATGTCTGTTGTCTTTTAGACGAACGACGCAAGATTTGGTATTCCCTATAAATTTTGAAGTCTATGGCGAGACTCATCAAAATGAATAGATCTAGAATAGAAACGATCGCATCGGTTCTACCTAAATGATTGGGAGATCAGTGTAGATTATAGTACCTTAAGTAGTATTAATCTACTGTGACTCATCAAAGATTGAGATCCTTAACAAAAATGAACAGCATGTTGGCATAGTTAAATCCATTTAAGTCTTCAACTAATCAACAATCAAAACCTCTTTGGCTGGGAGTGTTCAGAAAACAATAACAACTTCAATAACAACAAAAGTCGCAATCAAGCAACTAAAAACAACGTTTCACTACAATAAACTCACTCTGGTCGTCAGATTCCAACGTGTCACACACCAGAAATACAGTCTAAACTGATTAGTTTATTTACTAACCTGTGTTTGGACGACCTTATTTTCCCATGAAGTCTTTGAGTTTGCGAGATCTTTGTCGTTTGTGGGGTTATTGAAATCTTTGTCCTTGACATGGGCATGACCTAACATCACCCCCCTGTGGTCATGAGGGACCACGCGCACGGGTGTGGACGTCCGTCCATGGGCACGAGTTAGGATGCCATTGTTTAGTTTAAGCTGTTCGCGCAGTTTATGGGGAACCTTGTACAGGAACCTTATAGGTCTCGGCCAACGTACCTCTGTACGTTTACCTCTTTCTGCGTAATGCAGGTGTGTCACAACTGTCGGCGCCGTCGCAGGCGTGTCTCTGTCGTTGTGATGTATGTCTTCCCACTTCATGAATGAAGAGGTGCTCTTTGAGTCTGTAAGAACTATGTCATCTCTGAGTAGTTCTAGATTCAAATGCTCTTGAACCAAGGTTTCATTGAAAGCTTGGATGATAACTGAATTACCTGTCCCAGAGGACAGTACAGTGTCTGCGGTGTGGGGTCCTTGGACCTCCACACCTTCCTCTACCTGTGGTAGGAAGTGTGAGTTCACCCCCCTTTTGTATGAGGAGGGGTCCTCAAAATCTGTAACAATGGAGTCCAAGTGACTGTCAGAATGTTGTAGACTGTCACTTTCTGGACTCAGATGTCCTTGAACCAAGACCTCACTGAAAGCTTGGCTGTATGCCGAATTACCTGTCCCACAGGACAGTACAGCGCCATCGGTGTGGGACCCTTGGATCTCCACACCTTCTTCTACCGGTGGTAGGTAGTGCTCAGTGAGTGCTGAAGGTGTCAGCTCGCAGAGGAGGTTCTCGTGTTGGGCCAGAGTCTGGTCCAACTGTTGAGTCTCCTCTGTCTCACCTGTAGTGGAAGGTTCACTTACCGGGTCTGTGGTCTCGGTTGGGGAATCCCATGTGACCTCAGCGGTACCTGTTGTTAGACAGTCAGTGTCCTGACCCTGGGGAGGTACCTCGATTGGCAGTGGACTTCTCACTGTGGCCCACATTGTCTGACTGCCATAATCTATAATCGCTTCAAAGCGACTTATAAAATCTTGGCCGACCAGAAATGGGATGGAGTTCACTGTAGACACATGTACCGGATGGTAAATTGTCGTCTCGCCAATCTGCATGTGAACCATGGCAATAGCCGTCATGGTTGTTCCCACTTCCGAGAGTCCTCGCAACTCTATAGCACATTCTGTCTGGGGTATCACTCTGCCAACACTGTTAGCGGCGGTCCGTAGCCTCTCAAACAGCTCGGCCGACATGATAGTCACGTCTGAGCCGCTATCCAGGAGTGCTTCTCGCGTGAACACCCCTTCCAGTCTGAGTGGCAGGTAAGCTTTCTTAGCGTGCCCCATTCTCATAAATTTACACAGAAACCTTCTAGGTTTAAGCACACGCCTCTGAGTACGTGTAACTCTGTCTGTGTAATCGTCGTCGCTGTCAGCATCATGATGGCTGTCTGCCTCATGACCTTCAGGATGTGGATTCTCAGCAATTTGTTTGCTGTCAGTATTCATATCAGTGTTGACGTTGTTGTTGTCAACTGTGTGCACTGAGTTGTTGCAAAAGGCAGTGCTGCGCGTCGCTACTTCAGGTTGAACAACGTTGTTTGTGTTATCATCAAGGACAACGTCACACGTTGTGTCAGCTTGGTCAACCACTGTAACATTCAAATCATTTGACAAACAACTCACAACCTCAGTCACGTCCTCGCGCGGAGGCGCCGTTCCCATAATCTGGAGCATGTGTGACTCTTTGCATGTCTCGAACTGTGCAGTTCGAGGGGCAGGGGCAGGAGGGCCGCTTCTCGGGGGTACATGTCGGGACAGACCACTTTTCAAAGGGTCACGGTTCCCAGACATCAACTTCTCTCGAAGTTCACCCACTGTGAGGCCTAGTTGAGAACTCTTTTGGTTCGATCTGAACCATCTTGGTTCATCTAGAGAGCGAACACCTACCTTGTGTGGTTCTCTGCTCATCCCAGGGTTTTCAACCTGAGGCGAAAGAGGAGCCATACTCCTTGTGAACCGGTCAGAGTCATTGTCCCAGCTGGATACAACCTGTGGTTTGTTATCTCGAGGATTCTGTTCACTCTCGCACTCCATAGGAGAGGAAACCTCTCCCAGTGTCTGCGAGTGGGATATGACCTTTTGACCTGTACAAACCTCTGATGGTATCCTAGGTTGTATTTTGGCCTCAAAAACTGACGCAGCATATTGTCTTATCACTTCCATAGAATCTTTTTTGCAATCAACCAGAAAATGAACACATTTCATTTGAAAAGGCATAAGATTCATAATGAAAAGACGTTTAAACTCCACATTTTCCTCTAAGCCAGGGACCGTTTTGCCCCCGGAGTAGACCGAGATTAGCCTGTCGTAGAATGACAGGGGATTTTCCCACTTATCCTGACGGACGTTCCTAGCAGCTAAGTAATTAGCATACGATGAGGCAGATTCCCCCACTTTGCGGGAAGCACGGGCAGGAATCCCAAGGCCCCCATCCATCCATCTAGGATACACAGAACAAGAGGCCTCCTCAGGTGGTTCACCTGTTTGAACGTCCATCTTTGTACTGATGTTCTGTGAAAAATCAAATAACGTGGGTCCCATTTCACAGTGTGTATTCTCACCATGTGATGCCAGGATGTGAAATTAAATAAAAAATCAGTGATTCCTATTAATTTGTCGACCTGTGACAAGGTCATACAAAATTGGCAGTTTTTTGTGTGATTTTGTGAAAATCAAGACAAAAGATGCCTCCTGTGTGTTATTTCAAACTTGCAGTTTAAAAACACAGGGACAGAGAGCTAGTTTTGCACAGAATTGATGATAAAAGTGTCAAGGCTTATCAAAAACAGACATGTCTGTATTAAAATCTGTGTAACTGTTCTGCCATCAACATTTGATTTCCTGCGAAAATCAAATTAAAAGGGTACTGTGAGTACGATATTCCCAAAATGTTTCCCGTGTAAAACAAGAACATTCAACATGTACAAATTACCGGAAGACTGCGTCTTCTAAAGTAACCAGCAGGGGGCACAGCGCTGGAAATGAGTTTATCACAGCGACTGTAATTTCTCTATCTGACCGCTATAGAGGCGCTGTTGTCACCTGTGAGCGAAGCTGCAGCTTTTATCTAACACGGATGAAAAGCATCAAGCAGACAGACCCAAAGCGTTACGTGATACAGCTTCAGAACCCAGGCTCACAAAAACGAAATCATGTGAGCAAAACCGGTTGAACTGTGAAACCTTTTAAACTGCGTTTAAAAGAAATAAGGTCGGTCCTCATAAAACCGGCAAAATCGGTGTCACGTGACCTGGTCACATGGCGATCGGCAGTCTCAGAGCAACCGACTCAATCCACCCATTAAAAATCTCAAAAACACCGCGTTTAAACAGTCTTTTCAATGACAGTAATGGACAAACAAGCACGGAAACTCGTCTGGGACAAGCAGCTGTGAAGTGAAAGTTGACGAGGAGCGGGCTTCACCCACTGCGCAAGCGTCAACACTTACAGCGTAATCGACCAATCACAGCGAAGACAGAACTGTAGTTCTAAAACCCAAGTGTTCATGGGAAATTGTGTCTTCCAAACCTAACGCCGCCCACGCGCGACGTGCCGTTCGAGCGGTGCGTTCACGGACCTGCGGTCTCTTGAACTCTAGCGAGGAACGGACTTTTTAACGTTCTAAAACAGTCATAAATATCGCAAAACACCGCGGTTAAGCCAGTCTTCGACGATATCACGCGCATAGAACTCAAACAACACAAAGAAACCGTCAGAAATGTGTGCAAAAATGAATCTGACAACCAGAGTCTACAGAAACCAACGTTCTTGAACGCAACACACAATGGACCAATCACAGCGTTTTAAGCAGCCATCTTGTCGGTAGCGATTAGCCTAGCTCGACCCAAAGGGTTCTGGCACTCTTTCACAAAATAAACGTATTTTTACACCGCAGAAAATTCTGTAAATGAGCTCAACACATCCAGGCTAACTCCCACGCCCCCAGGGGAGGCAGCACCCTAACTGTGTACAACAACGGACTTTACGTCAAACGGAACCGGATCACAGTCCGGCCCAAAGCGGAGTGGGTTTTTCCCGAACCTCGGCTAACAACACGTTGTAACAGATTAGGTAAAAATGGAGCAGCAAATGAGTGAAACAGCTTCAACAGAAAATCGCAGATGTAATAAAATGAAGCAGTGGTGACTCGGCGGTCACAAAACGAAAAATGCATGCAGCCTCGCGACACGTAATGAAACGTCTCACAAGCACAGACAAAACACTTATCACTCAGCAGCTTCAAACAGACGTTGAAATGTGAAATAAACAATAATTCTATCGGGAAATAATCCAGACAATGCCACGATCAGCAACTCCCGGACACTCCACCAGCCAGAACTATTCTTATAAGCCCAAAACCAGGATGCAAACCAATGCCAACAAACACCGTAACATCAAGCTACACAAAACAACTTAATAAACGTTCCAGGAACTCGGACGAGCCACCAATTGTAATAGAATAATGCTGTTGGTAAGGTATTTAAACACTTACTGAGTCTGGCATTATTGTAGATGCGCAGTTTATGAGCAGAGTTTAACTGCACAAACTGCCACCAAAGTGCGAGTTCTTCCTTTTTCCGATACTAAATTGTTTTTACTGTGATTAGCCAGAAATGTAACTTCACAGGAGACTTCAATTTATATTGGTCTACCAAAAAATAGACCTTTTATTGAAACTATCACAAAAATTACATTAAACATTTGTATCGATATTAGCTCTGATTTAATAACTACGTTGACAAGAATTCAAATTAAAACAAACAGACAATTTAAACTTAACTGTTGGCACATTACTTGACAGATTAAATGCTTATGAAAAATAAGAAATAGGAGGAAGAAGATGAAAGCTAAGTTAACTGAAATTAATTATTTGAAACAACCAGAGTGGCACCTTCCCATACGGTTCAGCTGGGCTTCTCACACGTTCAGGACACAATCAACGCCTCGTTACCTGTTGACGATATGTCTTGGAGATAAGAGTTGAGGTTTGTGGACATTAACGGACTGTGTTGTCCAGTTCACGCCCAGATGACCTCCGCGCGTGTGAGCTGATTCAGACGAGTAAGAAGAGCCGCTTCTCCCGGCAGGAACAGAGCCAGCTACTGGCTGCACTTTCAAAATAAAACTTCAGAAAACAAACTCTTTCAGAAATGAGTGTTGAGGCACAGCAAGGCTTTGCCGCGACTCTCAGCTGAGACGTGGGTCGAGTTGGCACAATGACCGGGCCGTCTCCAGCTTTTCCAGAGGAGAGAGCAGGTTGACAGTTCGTTCTCCTCGAAACACTCTAACCCAAAATGCAGGAAGTGTCCCTTAAGAAGGGGGTGTGACTTAGTCACATACTTCCTGCTGATTGGTTGTTGCACCCCTAGAGAGGGTGTGACTTTGCAAATGAGTGAGTTTGAGTGACAGATGATAGGGTAGACAAAACATAGAAAACATACGTGAGAAGATGCAGGTGCATGTGCACAAGTCAGTACTTTGTTTTGAGAACTGATTCATTGTTTTTAGAAAGGACGGGAGACCGAAAGCAAGCTATGTCTAGCACTTTTCCTTCGAAACAAAAACAGTTCAAACAAATACGAAGGATTGTTCATTCAACCTTAGACACTTATTCTGCATAGAGCAGACAGTTCAAAGCACGATCATTCTGAGATGTTCTCTTAACTTTGTCATATTTAAAATATACCATCTTAGTAAAATCATCATTGAAATGACAAAAATACTGTTTGATCAATTCTGAATTAACACACATTAAAGAGAAAGTTCAATCTGATTAATTAGTGTCCATTAATTCATAATAATTGTAAAAAATATAAGTGTCCATTTGTCTCCTTGAGGGCCTCAAGAAGGTGTAACACTTAGAGTTCCAGAGAGATGCAGAGAGGTGTACTTGAAGGTCAAGCCTAAAATATCAGAGGCTAGGTGTATCACTACACATGCATAAGTGTATAAGGTTCCTCCAATAGAACATTTAGTAGTGACTGTGAAGCATCAGAGATCCGTCCCCCCAAAGCCCGAGGCAGACGAAGGAGCGATCAAAGCCCAAGACACCAGGAAGGACCCCGAGCCCAGAGTCCCCAGGACTGCCCGAACAGGACGAGCCACTAGCCCACCCCCCAGATCCTACCAAGGGGAAGAAGGTATAGAATTATTCGTATTAAGCTGAAAAAGAGAGAACTCGTTTAATTAATGATGTATTTTTGTGTCAGTCTAAACCCTGCCAATTTATACATCTAAATTATAGGTAAGTCAGTAAACTGACCCCTTCCTACGGCTGGTGGTGATATTTTTAGGGTGGGCTAATTTACACACACACACGCGCGCACACACACGTATAATGTACACTTTGGATAGCATTATTTTATTATTTTATAATACATGAACCCTACAGAGTAGTTTATTTGCCATTTGATTGGCAGCAGTTAACGGGTTGCGTTTTTAAAATCTCATATCAGCAATCTTTACACATGCAAACTGTATCACACATAAAAACACATTTAATTTGGAGAAAAAAATAATTTTAGTGTTACCTTTACTTGTAAATTAAATTAAACTATAACAAAATCCTATTTTTATTTTACAGAAAAGAGCTGTGAGAATTATTACAAGAAAGCCTTACTGTCATCTATCTAATATATTATTTAAACAACTCAAAGGACTGAAGTTTCATGATTTGGTGGACTATAATATTTTGTTAGTTATAGAACCCTCAACTGTTCAAATGTATTTTGTTAAGAGAGAAAGCTGCTACAGTCTAAATGGAACTGAAATTTTTGCAAAGCCAAGGTAGAACTAGTTTGAAGGGACGGTTTATTTCAATACAGGGAGTTGAATTGTGGACTAGTTTTGGAAATGATGTTAAAAATGTAAACTCTGTGCTTATTGTAACACCTATGACACGCTATTAATCTTGGCTAGTTTGCCAATTATCTAAACAACGCTCATGGCGTGTTTACAGTCTACAGGTAGTCCCCGATTTACGAGCGCTCTGATCTGCGAGGTTCCAGACTTACGAGCTGCACATTTTTGGAAAAAACGAAAAAAATACTGAGTTTTCATGTGTTTTTTCACTTCAGTTAGCAAGTTAAGCATATAAACACACGTTTCCGATCATTTTTATGCACTCAAAAGTAGTTTTTAGATGAAAATAGAGTGTTTTTAGGTGCGCTAGCGAAAACCGTTCCAATTTACGAGCGGATTTCCGGATTTACGAGCGAAATGGCGGCCGTTCCAAATTACGAGATTTCCGGTTTACGAGCGCCTCGTTGTGACGGATCTCGCTCGTAAATCGGGGACTACCTGTAGTTAGGTTAAGGGCTAGTTACCAGGTTCGACTTCTGGAGCAAAAAAAGAAAGAAGTAAAATAGTAAACCTTAAATTATTGACTCAGACCACAATGTGAAAGTTGAACTGCCAGCTTATCATTTAATAAAAACAAATGAATAAACAACAACAATACACACAATCACATACAATTACACTCAAAACGATATAAATAGATCCCTTGTTCCCTTTTTTGTAATTTATTAACCTCTTCTTAGAAGTTCAATAAACACTAAATGGTAATTAAGGATTGCTATTTATTTTATATCTAATTTGTATTCTAGTTTATTTCAATTTAGTACTGCAATTTATTTAATTTACAGCTAATTAATCTTTTAAACCTAATTTAAAAGATTAGTGCTCCTTTAAGAATTTAAGCTATTTAGTTTCCTAAATTAACTACTTCTCAAAATAAATCTTATCTGTTTTTAAATTCAAAAACCCAACAACAATTTACAGTTCACAACTTAATAAATACTAATTGGGATTTAAGAAAAGAAAAAAATGTAAAAAGAACCACAGAAATTCAGTAAACTGAATAATGTGTAATCAATTCGACCTTTTCCCTTCTCTCATGAAGAGTTCTGGTTGAGAAATCAGTTCTGAAGAGTCCACTGCTCTTTTTTTAGAGAGGCGGAAACAATTTGGATCATACCACTTTTCTTTGGGTAAGATGAAGTGTTCCAGCAGGAGGCGGAGCTTCTGCTGGGCGGTTCTTCAATTCCTGGGGTTACTGACTCGCCATCTGATTTCAATCTGGACACAGCTGCTGACAGGGAACTTCCGGTCCAGCTCCTGACTCAGCAGAACCGTTGAAACACCCTCAGCAAGGCTTTCCAGAAGGTTCTAGAAGCTTTCTCATAGAACTGGAAAGAACCTTCCAGCACACACAAGGGGAAAAAAAAAAAAAAAAAAAAAAGCCTGGCACAGCCAGGGAGAAACACAAAAGTCTGTTTTAGCTTTCTAAAATTACAATAGTCACTCGGTTTTGCTGACACATCTCAAACCAGTTTTTTAGGCATAAAACGACATAAATTGTGTTTCTTATCTTTCTCCTTCGGTGAGACAAAAATATATAACATATAAATTATTTTTCCAGAAAATAAAATATACTTTTAACTCACCAAGTTCAGTTCTGTTCAGAAAATAAAATTCCTGAACGCAGTCAGGTCGAGGAAAAAAGTGCAGAAACCACTCTTTACGTCTAAAGAGTTTTCTCAGGCGACAGGCACCTTTCTGATCAACGTTTCTCTAACTTTCTCCTCTCTTCTTCTCTTTCTTTTACAACAAAGCGTTCCGCTTTGTTGCTTTTCAGTCTCTGTCTTTCCCGCTTCAGGTCCCCTGTATTTATACACTCTGCTGCACATGCGCAGATGGAACCAAACCCAACGGCTGTGGGACCAGTCATGTGAGCTGCACATGCGCAGAGGAAAACAAAACTTAACGGCTGCTGGACCAGTCACGTGAGCTGCACATGCAGGCAACCTTTCAAAATAAAAGTCTTCTGCTTACATTAAATACTGTGACCAAAATAACCTCTTTGTGTACAGATTTCAACACAATAAAAGATAATTACACCAAATATTACCTTTAAAATACCTGTAATCATTATCTTTCATGGTTTCAACCATTTTAGACCTATTTCCTATTTATTTCTCTATTTATTTATTTATTTCCTATTAATCTGTTTAATAGCCAAATAAATAAAATGGATACAACAATAAAGGTTATTTTAGCCTGGGTTACATTATGTTTAAAAAAAATGATCAAAACTAAATTGTTAACAAAATACTAAAACTTTCAGTTCAGTGTTTAATGTTCTAGATATTTGTAGATTGTGATGTTACTCTTTTTGCTCTGTTACTTATAGATAATTATTGTTTTATTCGATTGTTTGAACTTGTTTTGTTTTTGAAAAAGGGGCAGATAAAAAGTTTTCTTCGTATTCTTTCATATAATATGAGATTTTTTTTATTTTTCTTCTGGTTTTTAATGTAAAATGAATAAATAAATAAATGAAGCCCATGAGCCACTCCTTCTGAACAAAGACGACTTTTTTCTGCAAGTCTTCCTTGTCGCCAGCTTTCAGTGTTAAAAAGTCTCTCTCCATGGAGATCATTGCCAGAGAAAGCCTTCCTTGATCAGAAATGTAATCAGGAGAAAAAAATAACTGAATCACTGCACTTTCTTTAGCGCTGCCACTTCCTTGTGCACAGCTCCGAAGCTCACAGAACCCTGAGCTCAGAAGCCCCGCCTCCTCCATGACGTGAAGCCGGCCGCGCGTGTGTGTGTTAAACCACACCCACATAAACTTGGGTTTGAAGCACGTCCACCCTAACTGGCTCATTTCTGTTGCACTGGGCTGATCCTGGGCTGATCAGAATTAGCCCCAATGAGCCGCAAACTGAGGGGGCGTGGCGAGACGCATGTCAATCATTCTGAACCACAGAGACATTGAATTAAAATGGGCTGTGAAAAGTTAGCCCTGCAGAATGACCCCAGATGATTTAGCACCAGTTTTTGTTGTAAGTTTCACTAAATAAGACACATTATTTTTAAATTCTGTTTATTTTTAAGTTGTTATTTATAAATTGTTTATAATTATATAATTATATTATAATTATATAATACCAGGAAGGGCTTAGCCCCACTAGCCCACTTATACCAGCCGTCCCTTCCTATATTACTACATTTGGTGGCCCGTGAACAGGTCTCTGAAAGTTTGATATTTAATATTTCTGTACTTTGAATGTTGGCATAATTTTGTCCAAGTTTTTAGACTCTGAAAACGATAGTTTTTGGCTGGGAAAGTGTGTCAAGCTGCAGGAAACTGCTGGTTAATGTCACTTGTAGCTGAGGAATTGTCTTTACTCAACTTTTAAACGTGTGTTGAAGTTTTTGGGTTAAAATTTGATGTTGCTGTGTGGTTCCGGTTCTGAGTCGTTTGGACTCTTTGCTGACGTGTCACAGATAAAAGCGCATCTACGTTTGACCGCCGTGTCAAAACTGTGCCTATAAGAGCTTCATGGTTCATCTGAAAATTGCTGTCGAGTGGTATCGTTACATTTTAAGCAGGAATAATAGCATCTAGTAGTCTGAAGCTGTCGGATCGAGGTTCTGGTACCGGTCCTTTTAGCTCTGACGTGTTGCTGTACGGAAAAAGTCCGTGTTGGCGACATTTATCTTGCTATTTTTACTGGGCGCAGCTTGGTAAAACTGTTCTGATGTGAAACGATTCGTTCACAGAATTTTTGTGGTGAATTTTAGTGTTTTATGAGTTGAAAAAGAGTCTAGGTTTGATAAGCTATATGCTGACGCTACGTTCATAACATCTGTTGTCATGCTGTGGTTGGTTCAAGGTGATCACGTGATACGCAGTTGATCGTCAAATTTCAGTTTTGTTCACACAATTCTGACAGATTTTCTAGCTTGTTTCGGTTCTAGGCATAAAATATCGTCAGAAACTGTTTAACCGCGGTGTTTTGAGATATTTAAAGGGGTTTTAGAGCGTTTAGACGTCGGGAGAACTCAAACGTCCGACTGCACGCACGTCCCTAAATGCAACACGAACGACACGTCAACGGAAGTGACGTGACCCAGATAGAGAAAAAAAGGAAAAAGATCGTTTCTTTTTATATCTAAAAGTTCACAGAACTTGTTCTAAACATTTTAAACAAATCCATTCGTTTCTTAAATGAACGTTTGTTTAGGCGATTGTCACATCCAGGCTAAAACTCATCCCAAAAGTTGACGTTTATCCGATTTAGTTTAAAGCTACGGCTAAATGCTAAAAGGTAGTCAACGCGGCCTTAGAACTAACAGCGCCTCTATAGCGGCCAGATTGAGTAATTACAGTCACATTGTGATAAATGAAAGCTTTCAGCACACCACCTGCTGTTGAAAGGATAGCAGAACGAATTTGAGGATGTCAACGAACATCAATTAATAAAAATCACTGATTTTTATTTGGAATAACATCTGTAATGTCATGCTGGGCACACAAAAAACCCAGTTTATTTTAAATAAAATATTTAAAATAACAAACAGAAAATCCATTTTTCACTCCTGATAACTGTCAAAATACAGCAAAACAGTTTAGCCAAACTGCAATACATCTTTTTAAGGCATGATGGAGCAGCTTCCTGGGAACATTTTAGTGTGAATATTGCATTTATTTCAAATCTTTTAAAAATTTGAGTAAGTAAAACGAAAATCATGCTTGGCTTAGTTAGTAACTGTTGTTAAAAAATAAGTTATATTTAAAGTTAACACTGCTTGCATTTAACTTTTACAATTCATTTAAGGGTAAACCCTGAAAGAAGGTACCTATGAATAGAAATACTTATTACACAGTGAAACACTTAAACCACACAGCTGGTTAGTTTGATTGACTCAGTGCTACATTAAAAGTGAAGATTTATTTGCACACATTAAAATACGAACTGTCTTATTGATTTTCACAAAAATCAAAACAAAGATGGAAGTTCAAGAAGGCGCGCGTCCAAGGCTCATACAGTATGTGCCTCTAGAAGACTCATACATCAAAGGATCCCAAGAGGAACCCCAAAGCCGAGGACCTGCTCCCCCTGCACCTCGCACAGAGAAAAAATCTCTCTCATTGTGTGGTGACTACTTAGCTGCACGAAATGTCTTGCAGAGAAAAGATGAACATCCATCGCAGTTCTATGACAGAATTTTCAAGGCGTATGCAGGTGACATAATGGAACCAGGCCTGGAAGAGCAGACGCTTTTCAAATCTGTTTTCAGAAATAATCTAATCTCTGATATTAGATTCAAGTTGCCATTGTACACCTGGTGTCAATTAGAAGTAACATATTTGGATGAAATAAAACAGGGTGCTGTAAAGGTTTTTGACGCTAATATGCAAGGCAAGGCTGAAGCTTTCAAGCTGCTTAAAGCAAAGCTTGAATTGATAAGGCAGAAGAGCAAACGAGAAAGAAAAAACTTCTCCAAAAAGGCCTTGAGTTACAACGTCAGTTTAGACCAGGGGTGCCCAACCTTTTTTGAACTAAGGGCTACTTTTGAAGTCGGCGGTTTGCCGAGAGCTACTCGTCCAGTCTCAGTATCAAAAAACATAATTTTTCATCTCTCTACTCCTCACTTCTTTAAAGTAAATAAAACAGAACGTAATGTGTTGCTAGTTTTATTTAATTAAAGTATTTTATCAAAGTAAAAGAACACAATATTTGAAAAGCACACCATATTTTTTTAAAGAAACGAATAAACAACTGAAAACTCCCTCATTTACACTAACTATTTACAAAAAGTGACTTACAAAGGTGCAGACTTACAAATCTCCAACAACTATTTCAAACATCAATAAAACCTAAATATCAAAACTAGGCAGCTGCTCTGTGCAGCAGGATGGTGTCATCTGGTGCAAGCTGTATAAAATAAATGTGTCTCTACCTTAGTGGCACTTCTGACACTGAGAGGATGAGGCCAGTGTCTCATAAGCGAGGTAGTATGAGGTGGTTGTGAGGTGCAGGCAGGTCTCCAGATGATCATCAGTCATTGTGGATCTGTTTTTGGACTTGATGATTTTCATGTGTGAAAAAGCAGACTCACACAGGTAGGTAGATCCAAAAAGTGTTGTTAAGTTCAAAGCACATCTTCGGATGTTAGGATACTTTTCTTCTGACAGCAGACTCCAGAACTCTCCATCCACGCCAGGTGATGCTCTGGATTTGATCTCAATGTCATTTTGCAGATTTTCAACACCAGAGCTGTCCAGCTGAAACACAGACACCAATTTGGACACAATGTCATCCACATCAACATTTCCAAAAGGATAACACAGGTAGCTGGTAACAGGCTACTCATCAAACTGAAGAGAGAAACACTCACGTTGTTCCACGTCCTTTTTTAGCTGCTCCTCCACATCAACAGCCATTCCCTCACATGGCCGTGTCACTGTTTGTCTGGACAACTGCACGTCTTTAATAGCAGCTACGATCTCACTTTTATTTTTTAAATCATGAAAAGGCGCATCTGCAGCCTCAATAAACACTTCTTTCATAACTTCTCCATCGCTGAAAGACTTCTTATGTTGAGCCAGGATGCAGCTAACACGGTAGGAAGCTATCTTTACCTTTTGTGCTGGGCCGAGTGAAGACCGATTGCTGGGCTGCGAGCTTGTTTTTATTTATTGAATTACAGATGAGGCAAATAGACTTCGAATTAGAATAAACAAAAAAATAATCCTCCTCCCATTCTGTGTGAAAATAGTAAGTTTTCGTTTGCTTGTTCGCTAGTTTTCCTTCCATGTTTACTACGTACTGACATTCACTCCACAGCGCTCTCACGCACCGATAGCTCCACTGCTGAACCTAAAGTCTCGTTAGTCACCGCACCCAAAACTCGTGAGACTATGTCTGTGAGCATACAAGATGGGGAGGGCTGAGGAAAGTGTTGCTGCGCATTGGAATATAGTCATTCCTCCCTCTACCTCTTCTGCCGGAGTTAGAATGAAGTTGAGCAGCGGACATGTCACCTCCACCACTTCTGCTGGAGTTAGAATGAAGCTTAGCAACAGACATTTCACCTTCTTAACAGCTGACAGCCAGCTCGTCAGCTGTTAGACAGGTTGCGCTTCGCGGGCGAATGGGAACCAGCTGGCGGGCGACCGGTCGCCCGCGAGCGACTGGTTGGGCACACCTGGTTTAGACAAAAAGCAATGAAACAGTGTGCTGCAACTGCTTTTGAGGCTCCCATGCAAAGCAAAACACCCTCTGAGGTGTGCCCAGGTCAAAAGGTTGTATCCCAGTCGCTAAAAATAGGAGAGGTTCTCCCTCCTATAGAATGCGAGAATAAACACTGTCGTATCAATGGCCGTCTGACCTCAGAAGTGATGGAGAACATACGTCGGTTGATAGAAAGGTTGGATAATGCAAGCAAGAATAAACAAGATTTTCAAGCTAACAAACAACGAAATGTTGGTGCCAGGTGGAACAGTGACTCACAATGGTTTAAAGGGAGCCCCGCTCCTAAAGCACCTCGGATTGAAAAGTTTGAGACAAGCGATGAACCACAAAAGGTAGGTGTTCACTCTTTGCACCACTCCCCTCGGGACGGAGGTTGAGGAGCATCAAATGTAGAACCACTAGACTGAGGAACAGCTTCTACCCTGAGGCTGTCAGACTCATGAATAAATAAATAATAAGAATAAACACTGCAAAATGTCACATCATGTTGATACTGATCTGTTTCTTGTTGCTGCGTTCATCTGTGACCATCTGCTCATAATGACTCATGTTCGTGCTGCTGTTTATAATGATGTTTTTCTACTACATTAGGGCTTAGTGTATTACTAGCTGATGTCTCTCTTAGTTAATCCTAGATGTTATTATTGTTTTTCTCTTGCATTTGTTGTTGGATGTAACTGGGACCCTGTGTACATAATCTCGTTTTCAACACATGTACTACATGCGGTGAAAATGACAATAAATTCTCTCTGACTCTCTTTAAGAGACCCAAAATGGTTCAGATCGAACCAGGTGGGTGGAAACCAAGGTCTACCGGTGGGTGAACTTCAAAAGAAATTGAGGTATGAGGACCTAAACTCATGTAACAATGCGTGGTCCCAACAGAAACCCTCGAGCCACGGAACTGCACCTCCCGCGCCTCAAACAGAACAGTTCGAGACAGGCAAAGAGTCACGAATGTCCCAGAAAATAGGCATAACACCTCTATGCTCGGACGAGACAGAGGAAGTAAGTAGTTTGTTAGTAGATTTGAATGTTACAGTGCTTGGCCAACCTGATACAATGAGTGGCGTTATCACTGATAATGACACCAACAACATTGACCTACCTGGAGCGATGTATAGCACTACCTTTCACAAAAACTTGGAGCACACAGTTAACATTGATAACATCGACACAGATGCCACAGTTGTTGACAATAAAGATGCTGACAGCCAACAAGATTACACAGACAGAGGTACACGTAAACAGAAACGTGTGCCAAGGCCTGTAAGGTTTCTGTGTAACTTTATCAAAAGGGGGGTGGCTAAGAAAGCTTACCTGCCAATCACACTGGAAGGTGTCCTCGCACAAGAAGCCCTCCTGGACGGCAGTACGGACATGACTATTATGTCAGCCAAGCTGTTCGAGGAGCTAAGGACCGCCGCTAACGGTGTTAACAGGCAAATACCCCTCGTGAAAAGCGCTATTGAGCTGCAGGGTCTCGCAGAGACGAGAACAACCCTAACAGCTATAGCTATGGTTCACATGCAGATTGGCAAAACGACAATATACCACCCGGTACATGTGTCTACCGTTGACTCATTCCCATTTTTGGTTGGCCAAGATTTTATAAATCACTTTGACGCGATTATAGATTATGGCGATCATACAATGTGGGCCACAGTGAGCAACCCACTGCCAATTGAAATGCCTCCACAAGGTGACACTGACTGTCTAACAGCAGGTACCGCAGAAGGCACAAGGGAATCCTCAACCGAGAACACAAGCCCGGTAAGTGAACCTTCGAATACAGGTGAGGCAGAAGAGACACAACAGTTGGACCCAACTCTGGCCCAACAAGAGAACCTCCTCTGCGAGCTGGAACAATCAGCACTCACTGAACACTACCTACCACAGGTAGAAGAAGGTGTGAAGATCCACGGATCCCACACCAATGACGCTGTACTGTCCTCTGGGACAGATAAATCGGCAATCAGCCAAGCTTTCGGCGAAACCTTGGTTCAAGAGCATTTGAGTCTAGAACTAATCAGAAACGACATAGTTTCTACAGACTCAAAGAGCCCCTCATCAGACAAAGGGGGAAACACTCGCACACCAACAACAGTGACCTGTTGCAGTCTGAACAATCAGACACACCTGCGACTGCGCCGACAGTTGTGACACACCTGAATTACACAGAAAGAGGTAAACATAAGAAGATACGTTGGCCGATACCTAAAAGGTTCCTGTGTACTGTCTACTCTCAGCTGCGAAAACAGCTTAAACTAAACATTGGCATCCTAACTTGTGCCCATGGACGGACGTCCTCACCTGTGTTCGTGGTCCCCCATGACCTCAGGGGGGTGATGTTAGGTCATGCCCAAGACAAAGACAAAGATTTCAATAACCCCACAAACGACAAAGATCTCGCAAACTCACAGACTTCATGGGAAATTAAGGTCGTCCAAGCACACGATAGTAAATAAACTAAACAGTTTAAACTATATTAGTTGCTAAAAGAAACCGTTCCAACTAGAACTTAGAAACGCTAAGCCTAAACACCCACAACAAAAAACTAACCTTAACAACCGTTTAAATCTGCAGGATTTAATTGACATCGGTTATAAAGCTAAGACCTGTTTTTATTGTGTGATACACGTTGGAATCTGACGACAGGAGTGAGTTGAAGCAGTGAAACGTTGTTTTCTAGTTGCTTAATTGCTACTTTTGTTGTTATTGAAACTTGGTATTGTTTTCTGAACACTCCCAGCCAAAAGAGGTTTTTATTAATGATAAGGTAAAGACTTAAATGGACTTAACTATGCCAACATGCTGTTTTCATTTGTTAAACCTCAGTCAATGAAGAGTCAATGTAGTTTAAAGCTACTTTAGGTACCATAAACTACACTGGTCTCACAATTTCTAATTTGAACCGATTCGATCGATTCTATTCTAGATCATCTATTCATTTTGATGAGTCTCGCCATAGACTTCAAAATTTATAGGGAATACCAAATCCTACGTCGTCGTCTTAAAGGACAACAGACATTTAGACCAAACTATATTTTCTTTTCTATTTTAGTTTAACTTTAAGCTAAGTTATGAATGGAGGAATAGTTTGGAAGAAGAGGCCTTCGTTACAGAAGCCCTCCTGAACCGTCTATAGACGTAGATCCCTATATTTAACTTTGATGCATGATCCACCCCTTAATTGGTAGTTATAGCTGATCTAAACCATGATAGCTTACATACCAGGTGCATATAGGTAAGGCTAATGTAAAATCCCAATCATAAGCCCACCTAAAACCACATAATTGCATGACACATAGAACCAGAGTGGCACGGACTGGAAACCAACCAGCCTTCAACCTTCGATGTGGGGACCTGCTACTTCAACGTTGGTCTTCAACCTTCATCCAAGGGTCGCCTCCTCTGCGTCAATCGAGGGATCCCCTCTACATGCTGATAAAAACAATTGTTGCTGATGAAATCAACAACTCTAATCGATATGGAATTACCGCTGTTGAATTACCGCTGTGGATTATAAGACTTTGTTTTCCAAAGGATTAAAAGCTTTCCGCTATGGGATTACCTACGAACAGTATGGAATTTCCAAAAACACTATGGGATTATAATTTTTGATTTTTTCCTCTTGCTGGATTACATCAAGATCAGAGACATTCGGTGGTATCCTTTCGTGTTGGAACTCATCCCCATGGACAGGCGATAACTTCCAAAAGGGGGGACTGTAGTGAACCAGACAGGGTTCTCTAATACACCTTCGTCTCTTTGATATGTCCCAGTGACACCTTTTCACTGATACCCTCAGAAAAAAGACATTAACACTATTTTATTACATTATTTTAAATCAAAACACAATAAGTCATAAGAGACTCTCTTATTCCTCTATTTTTGTGTTAATGAATAACCTTGTGTTACTTGTATAAGCATTATTGAATTCAATGTT
>JBBPBX010040982.1:18185-29092 GCA_038048925.1 Garcialebias charrua
CATAATTAATAAAAATATGAAATAAAAATAGATATATTTTTGTGTTTATATGTTCTTAATTTCATGTGTACAGCACTTTGTTGCAGCTGTGGTTGTTTTAAATGGCTTTATAAATAAAGTATAATTATTATTATTATGTTTTATTATAATTTTAAGCCTATTTGCGCAGCTTCCGGCGGTTTCCGGAATTGCTGCCTCCGCCATTTTGCGGTTACCTTCAGTTAGTTCCAGCCTGCTTTGGAGGACTGTGTGTCCGATAAGAGGTTGCCTCATACGGATAAATGAGCTGGAAACGCTTGGTGAACTTTGTGGACGTCTCAGGCCGGGAGCAGCAGCCGCCAATCGCTCCGCTCCATCCCACCACGCCGGCCGACACCAGCTAATGGAATGAGCGTACGCTAACACGTAGCTAATGGCGGAACTAAGATGCCCACCGGGCCGCGGAGAGGCCATCTGTGACCGGGAACTCACCTCGATGTCCGCTTGGCAGCCTATAAGATGTTGGGGGACACCGAGCTAACAGAGAAGCAAACATGCTAAAACGCGGAGAGAAACAGTGCCAACAGCGTTTTGGATGGGCTAACATGCTAACGAGTGCAGCTAATGGATGGGCTAACATGCTAATGAGTGTAGCTAATGGATGGGCTAACATGCTAACGAGTGCAGCTAATAGCAACGCCCTCACTGTTGGGAGCAGCTTGCTTTGGATGGACGGACACTGCGGAGAAACAGCTTTCAGTAAGTTATTAACTCTTTTTCTATCTCCAAATGTATGGAGTTAACACGCTAACAGTCCTTCCTGTAAACAGTTTGGACCGCGTGGAGCAGCACGAAGGTGTGGAGCTGGACGTGCAACGAGCTAACATGCTAAAAAACGGAGACAGGCTTGAGCAGCTCAAAGTAAAAAATTAATATTTTTTATTCATCAAAATGTACTATGTGTTTTTTGATAAGTATGTACAGTACTACACTGTGTTAGGATAGGCGAAGTGCTTGGTAACTGTACAGTAACGTACATACTGTATACGTGTAGTCAGTCAGTGGCGGCTCGGGTGGACTCCGACTTAAGGCAAAATCGGGTTACGAATGGCCCGTAGGTCCGGAACTCGTTCTTAAGTCGCGGACTCCCTGTATAATTAATATATTATTTATTTATTTTTAATCTTGGTCAGTAAAAAATGAAAAGTGTCAATTTCAATTGAACTAACTGGTCCAGAAGTAAGAGCATTTTTTTACTGTACGTTGTTGCCCTTCATTTTGGGGGAAACCATTGAATTTGGAACAAAATAAAAATAATAATCTGATTACAGGTATGTTTCCAATGCAAGTCAGAAATACGCCAAACGAATACATCAATGAGTATTTATGGTCGGAAATTAACTGGTCTGCACATTTTAATCAAATACTTTTTAAAAATTGTCGATAATCAATATGCATTAAAAATCACACTCTTTAAAGCTTTTTTCCTGTTTAAAACTGACTCAGATCCGTTCCAACGCTGGTTAAATTACCTTTTAAAGGGTCTGAGGTGTGAAGGCTCAAACATGGTAGCCTGGAGCTCTGGGTTTTAATATAATGAGATATGGGGCCGAGGGATGATTTCTAAATCAAAAACTTTTCATACACTCCTGAGGCAAACTTGGACGACTCTCTCCCACACTGTGAAACGTAATTGATGCTCTATATTTTAATTTGGATCTTGACAAAAGGGCTTTAAATAAAACAGTGGGCAGCTGGCTGTCGAGGTCACATTTGCATTGAGGAGACACAAGAGGAACAAAGACGGAGAGTTAAAGTGAACAAACGGCTCAAATGAAAGCAGTGGATGGTGGAGGAGAGTGATGAATTAGCATCTCCGTGTTTACATCCGGAAGTGGGTTACAAGAAGATGAACGAGGAGGCTGTAATGATTTAAGCAAGACCAGCACCGTGGCAACATTATTACCTCCAATTTGTCAAACAAACAATTATCATTAAGCAGGGTAAAAATGCTAAAACAACATCCAGATATTAGCCAGCTGAAAAATGTGCCTGTCTTCTGAAACAGAAAGCTTCTGGTCTGGTGTTCTGTACAGGAGATGTTGAAGAAGGAAATAAAGCAAAGTCGATGTTCTGATTGTTGGGCACCTGCTGACATTCCAGTAATTTCTCCTAGAGCTTTGTTTTTAACTCAGACTTTGTTCTCACCTGCCGCTAAAGACTAAAGTGCAGCAGTTTTTGCCAATTATGTTACTATGAGTGTTTGTTGGTTTGTTACCAAAATATCTAAAAAACCAGAAGACAGATTTTAATGAAACGTTCAGGAACTAGTCAGTGGGCGTGCGTCTACAGCTGATTCATATTTTGGGGCCAGCCCAAGTCAAGATGGCCACCACAGTCAACATTAGCCAACACAAAGATTGCTCTAAGTTAGTCAGTTTTACAGACACTGAGCTAAAGTTTGTTGTGGTAGTAGCTGAGAGTCATTCCCAACACATACTCTGAGCATGACATGTTTTGTGGGGGGGGGTTTTTTCAAGGTTTGACCAAATAGTCTATAACTCCTTCATTTCTCAACATTATTCTAAAACTCTGGCAATATGCATTCCTTCCACAGACATTTGGTTATTTGTTTGTTTATATATTTAACCTTCTTTAAGAGTTTAGAAAAAAGTCACTTCAGAGAGCAGTTGTAAATATCTAAATTTTAATGAAGAAAAATAGAGTTTGAAAGTTGGTCAGAGGGCCAGTCACACAAGAAAACATACACTCATTGCCCACTTTATTAGGTGTACGTGCTGTTCAGTTGCTGTGAACACAAATAGCTAATCGGCCAATCAGAACATTTTCTGTAAAAATTGCAGGGTTTGAATCATTTTCTGCTCCTTTGTCATGTGGCGTACCTCAGGGATCAATTTTAGGGCCTTTGCTTTTTTCTTTATCTGCTTCCTCTAGGATCGATTTTTTTAGAAAACATGGCATCTCCTTTCATTGCTACGCTGATGATTGCCAAATCTATGTGCCTTTGAGGCGAGTTGATGCCTGGTCCATTAAACCTCTTTTATCGTGTCTCGAGGATCTTAAAGCTTGGATGGCCCTAAACTTCCTGCATTTTAATGAAAAAAGACTGAGGTACTTGTTTTTGGACCTAGTGGAGCTTGTTCGAGCCCTCCAGTTGACTTAGACCCCCTGACAATGTATGTAAAATCTACAGTTACAAACCTTGGTTTTAAGATAAACAGTGATTTTAAGCTCGAGAGTCAAATAAGGGCCACAGTAAAGTCTGGTTTTTATTATTTAAGAAAATTGGCAAAGGTGAAACTTATTCTTTCATGGCAACAGTTCGAAACAGTAATCCATGCCTTTATTTCATCACGGCTGGATTACTGTAATTCTCTCTGTCTTGGAGTCAGCCAGTCCTTACTTGCACGTCAAAGTCAACTTTATTGTCAGAACTGCAATATGTACAGGACATACACAGGACCGAAATTGCGTTTCTCTCAGTCCCTCGGTGCAACAGTAACCATCTAAACACTAAACACTAAAACATTTAATAAACATAAACATGAAAAAATAAACGTCTGCAGCTGGTGCAAAATAGTGCAGCAGCGACTGGGTGGATGAATATGGAATAAGAATATCCTTCAGATAATCTGGTGAAGCTCCATGTAAGCATTGATGTGTAATGAGAGCAGTTTTGTACTGGATTCTGTAGGCAACAGGAAGCCAATGAAGGTTATGGAGAATGGGCGTAATATGTTCAAATAGTGTTACCAAGATGGCGCCTATTGTCACGGGCTGCTGTCTAACTCGTCTCCTGAACTTTTTACTGCTGTTCGTGTTCTGCCTTCTTTTCATCGACGATGCATCCTCGCTCCTGGTCTATGATCGCTCAACTCTTCTAAGTCTCCGAGACTCGCTGATCAACACACCGGCTACTGGCAAATATGGACATTTCAAGCCTCCTCCACCACCACCGTTCCTGGCTTCGATCCCAGCCTACCTACAACGCAACGCGACCACGCTGCCACGCAACAAGCGGCGCAGAAGACGCGGAACGAGGGCAGGCGTCCTGGTGAGATTTAAAAAGTATCTCTCGTCTCACAACACGCCGACGGCTGACTTACCTCCTGAATTCAGCGTCTTTGATGTCCGCCGTTCCTTCGCTCGTCGCCACAGAAGCCTTGTTGCTATCAATCATGTCGCCAGCGACCAGTATCCATCTTGCCCCCCGGTGAGGAAAACAGTGAAGCGAGGCAGCGTTAAACAACACAGCACTGAATCTGCACTGCTCAAAGTACAGAATGACATTCTTCTGTCTCTGGATGCAAAAAACCCTGCTCTGCTGGTGATGTTAGACCTCTCAGCAGCTTTTGACACCGTCGACCATCAGGTACTAATCAACCGCTTGTCTCAGCAGGTTGGCCTCCAGGGAGCTGTGCTTGAGTGGTTCAAATCTTACCTGTCTGGGAGAACTTTCTCTGTCATGATAGGCGATCTGTCCTCCTCTTCATCAACCCCTCTGACCTCCGGCGTACCACAGGGATCTATTCTAGGGCCAGTCCTCTTCTCTCTTTACATGCTGCCATTAGGATCAATCATCACACGTCATAACCTGTCTTTTCACATGTATGCAGACGATTTACAAATCTATCTGCCAGTCACTCCCAACCCCTCACTCAGTTCAAACACTCTTGTCAACTGCTTAAATGACATTAAGCACTGGCTCTCTCAAAACTTCCTCCACCTAAACACAGATAAAACTGAATGCATTTTGTTTGGTGCACCTGATGACACCAGCAACATCCTTCCCAGTCCCAGTGTTGGTTTTCCCCTCCCCCACTTCAACTCGGTGGTCAGAAATCTTGGAGTGCAGTTTGACTCCAATTTAAAGTTTGATAAACAGATCAGTTCTGTTGTCAAGACCAGCTTTTTCCAACTCCGTCTGCTCTCCAAAGTCAAGTCATTTCTTAGTCGTGGTGATCTGGAGAAGGCCATCCATGCCTTTGTGACCTCCAGACTTGACTATTGTAATGCTTTGTATCTTGGCATTAATCAATCCTCCATCTCCCGTTTACAGCTTGTACAGAACTCTGCCGCGCGCTTTTTGACCAACACACGAAAATATGAACACATCACTCCTGTCCTGTCCTCTCTACACTGGCTCCCAGTTCAGTTCAGGATACAGTTCAAGTTGCTGCTGTTTGTTTTCAAAGCTCTGAATGGACTTGCTCCCCTCTACATCTCAGAACTTCTGAAAGTCCATCAGCCTGGCAGGGACCTACGATCTGCCAGTCAACACCTGCTGGAGGTGCCTCGCTCGAGGTACAAGCAATGGGGAGACCGGTCATTTTCTGTTGCCGGCCCAAAAGCCTGGAACAGCCTCCCCCTTGAGCTGCGTGCCACCTCTGATCTGACTCTGTTCAAAACCAAACTGAAGACCCACTTGTTCAAAAAAGCTTTCAGTGTGTAACTTTTATTATTTTGTATTTTAGTATGTAGCATCTTTATTTCAATTGCATTTTTATTTCACTTGTTCAAAAAAGCTTTCTGTGTGTAACTTTTATTACTTGTGTTATTTTAGTATGTAGCATTTTTTATTTCCATTGCCTTCTTTTATCGCTGTGGTTTCTTATTCTATTTTCATTGATCTATTGTTCCCGTTTATTCTTCTTTTTATCCTGTTAAGCACCTTGGTCAATGCAAGGCATTGTGGAAGGTGCTATACAAATAAAGTTTATTATTATTATTATTATTAACACCTCCGCCCGCTCGCTCGAGCTGAGAGTGACGTAACTGGCAGCGTTCCAGTACGTGCAGCATTGTTTAACGCCAGATCAATTACTAATAAAACTTTTATATTAAGTGATTTGATCTCAACTCATCGTCTGGATCTGTTTTTGATTACTGAAACCTGGCAGAAAACAGGAGACAACAGCTGCTTCTCTGAGCTTCTTCCAAATGGCTACTCCCACCTGAGCGCCCCGCGTGGGGCAGGAAAGGGGGGGGGCCTGGCTGCTGTGTTCAGTGATGCATTCAAGTACCGTTTGTTGCCTCAGAAAAACTATTCCAGTTTTGAAAGCATGATTTTTGTGCTGGAATCTGCTAAACCTATTTTGTGTGGCGTTTTTTATAGGCCCCCACAATACAATAAAAACTTTGTCAGTGAGTTTTCAGAACTACTGGCGGACTTGCTACCAAAGTTTGACTCTTGGCTTTTCTGTGGAGACTTCAACGTGCACACCTGCTGCCCAAGTAATCAGCTTGGATGTGAGTTTCAGAACCTCCTGGACTCTTTTAACCTGTCACAGTCGATCTCGGGGGCCACACACACCCTGGGTCATACACTGGATTTAATTATCTCCCACGGCCTTCAAATACCTGCTGTGGAGATCCTGGACACCTGTATCTCAGACCATTTTCCCATATTATTTGAATTTTTCACCACTCCTGCACCAAAGGCTATTCTCCCAGCACGTTTCTGCCGCTCCATCAACCCATTAACTCCAAATGAGTTTACTGATGCCTTTAAGAGCACTGAATTTTGCTCTGCTGTCAGCCTGGACCCATCTCTACATCCTGAGGACTTCATCAGCTCCTTCTATCACACCTGCACGACGATCATGGACTCCATCGCTCCTCTCAGACAGACATCTTCAAAAAACAGACCATCACCATGGCTCAACGAAACGACGCGAGCTCTTCGACAACGTTGCAGACAAGCAGAGCGAAAATGGAAGCGCGACCGGCTTCATGTATCTCAGGGAATACTGAGAGACTGTCTCTGTGAGTATGATAACGCTGTGAAACAGGCCAAGTCACAGTACCTCTCCAACTTAATCTCCACCAGCTCCAACCGGCCGAGGACGCTTTTCAGCACACTCCAGTCTGTCATCAATCCATCTGTCGATGTTCTGAAAACTGCCACACAGTCTACCTGTGATGACTTTCAGAGCTATTTTGTCAACAAAATAGACTCTATCAGACAGAACATTGTCAGTTCATCCAACACCATCCTGTCATGTACCTCTACAATAACCACTGCTGTTTTTGACCAGTTTGATCTCGTCTCACTGCCTCAACTCACCAAGGTGGTTCAGCAGATGAAACCAACAAACTGTTCTCTGGACATCATTCCCTCTAAAATGTTCAAACAATGCTTTGATGTAATTGGTCCTTGTGTTTTGTCATTTATCAACAGCTGTCTAACTTCAGGTTATGTGCCATCTGCTTTCAAACATGCTGTGGTCAGGCCTCTTCTAAAAAAACCAGGCCTAGATCCTACAGCTCTCTCTAATTTCAGGCCAGTTTCCCATCTGTCATTTCTATCAAAGGTCCTAGAAAAGATTGTTTTTATTCAACTTCAATCTTTTCTAGAACTCAACAACCTGTTTGAAAAATTTCAGTCAGGTTTTCGAGCTCGTCACAGCACTGAATCTGCACTGCTCAAAGTACAGAATGACATTCTTCTGTCCCTGGATGCAAAAAACCCTGCTCTGCTGGTGATGTTAGACCTCTCAGCAGCTTTTGACACCGTCGACCATCAGGTACTAATCAACCGCTTGTCTCAGCAGGTTGGCCTCCAGGGAGCTGTGCTTGAATGGTTCAAATCTTATCTGTCTGGGAGAACTTTTTCTGTCATGATAGGCGATCTGTCCTCCTCTTCATCAACCCCTCTGACCTCCGGCGTACCACAGGGATCTATTCTAGGGCCAGTCCTCTTCTCTCTTTACATGCTGCCATTAGGATCAATCATCACACGTCATAACCTGTCTTTTCACATGTATGCAGACGATTTACAAATCTATCTGCCAGTCACTCCCAACCCCTCACTCAGTTCAAACACTCTTGTCAACTGCTTAAATGACATTAAGCACTGGCTCTCTCAAAACTTCCTCCACCTAAACACAGATAAAACTGAATGCATTTTGTTTGGTGCACCTGATGACACCAGCAACATCCTTCCCAGTCCCAGTGTTGGTTTTCCCCTCCCCCACTTCAACTCGGTGGTCAGAAATCTTGGAGTGCAGCTTGACTCCAATTTAAAGTTTGATAAACAGATCAGTTCTGTTGTCAAGACCAGCTTTTTCCAACTCCGTCTGCTCTCCAAAGTCAAGTCATTTCTTAGTCGTGGTGATCTGGAGAAGGCCATCCATGCCTTTGTGACCTCCAGACTTGACTATTGTAATGCTTTGTATCTTGGCATTAATCAATCCTCCATCTCCCGTTTACAGCTTGTACAGAACTCTGCCGCGCGCTTTTTGACCAACACACGAAAATATGAACACATCACTCCTGTCCTGTCCTCTCTACACTGGCTCCCAGTTCAGTTCAGGATACAGTTCAAGTTACTGCTGTTTGTTTTCAAAGCTCTGAATGGACTTGCTCCCCTCTACATCTCAGAACTTCTGAAAGTCCATCAGCCTGGCAGGGACCTACGATCTGCCAGTCAACACCTGCTGGAGGTGCCTCGCTCGAGGTACAAGCAATGGGGAGACCGGTCATTTTCTGTTGCCGGCCCAAAAGCCTGGAACAGCCTCCCCCTTGAGCTGCGTGCCACCTCCGATCCGACTCTGTTCAAAACCAAACTGAAGACCCACTTGTTCAAAAAAGCTTTCAGTGTGTAACTTTTATTATTTTGTATTTTAGTATGTAGCATCTTTATTTCAATTGCATTTTTATTTCACTTGTTCAAAAAAGCTTTCTGTGTGTAACTTTTATTACTTGTGTTATTTTAGTATGTAGCATTTTTTATTTCCATTGCCTTCTTTTATCGCTGTGGTTTCTTATTCTATTTTCATTGATCTATTGTTCCCGTTTATTCTTCTTTTTATCCTGTTAAGCACCTTGGTCAATGCAAGGCATTGTGGAAGGTGCTATACAAATAAAGTTTATTATTATTATTATTATTATAACTCTCAACAAGATCCTTGCTGCACTGTTTTGAATATATTGAAGTTTCTGAAGGTTTTTGCCAGGGATTCCAATAAACAGGGAGTTGCAGTAGTCGAGCCTGGAGGAGACAAAAGCATGGACGAGCTTCTCAGCATCGGAAAAAGTTAGGGATGGGCGAAGTCTGGAGATGTTTCGAAGATGGAAGAAGCAAGTTTTAAACAGAAGCTTAATGTGATTTTCAAATGTAAGATTGGAGTCCATTTTTATTCCAAGATTAGTAACAGAGGTGGAGAGGGGGATGTCTTGTCCAGAAAAGGAAAGTGTTGTTATAGGAGATGTTTGTACCTGGTGAGGGGTGCCAATCAGTATGGCCTCAGTCTTGGAGCAGTTTAATTGAAGAAAGTTCTGATTCATCCATGCCCTAATTGCCTCCAGGCAGGCAGAGAGGGCAGTGAGTGAAGATGGAGATGACAAGGTGGAAGATGAGGATGCTCCAGTCCTGATGTAAAGCTGTGTATCGTCGGCATAACAGTGAAAAGAAATGTTGAACTGATTAATAATTTGACCTAAAGGCAGCATGTAAAGGGAAAACAGCAGGGGCCCCAGAACCGACCCCTGAGGGACACCACAGGAGACACAGACTGTCTGGGACGTGGCGTTGCCAAGACTAACACATTCCAGCCTATTGGAGAGGAAAGATTTGAACCAGTCCAGGACGGTGTCGCAGAGACCGACCTCCACATGAAGACGGTGGAGGAGGACACTATGGTCCACAGTGTCGAAGGCTGCAGTGAGGTCAAGGAGGACAAGGATGGAGGGAGAGCCAGTGTCAGCAGCCAAGAGGACATCATTGGTAACCCTCAGCAATGCAGTCTCTGTACTGTGAGCTGCCCTGAATCCAGACTGGAACTTCTCATACAGGGAGTGTTGTTGTAGGTGGTCCTGCAGCTGAGCAGCAACAGCTTTTTCCAGCACTTTAGACAGAAAAGGGAGGTGTGAAATTGGGCGGTAATTAGAAAAAATGTCGGGATCCAAATTAGATTTTTTCAGAAGAGGCCTAATGATGGCAGTTTTTAGAGGCAGTGGAACATGACCAGATTGTAGAGACTGATTTATTATTTGAGTGATTAGTGGGCCTATTGCAGAGTGATTGGTTTTTATGAGAGACGAGGGGAAAGGATCCAGGGCGCAGGATGAAGGCTTCATTTTCTTGATGATGGCCTCCACCTCACTCTGAACAACTTCGTCAAAGCTGTTTAGGGTCCCAGAATGCAGACGGGTAGGTGGCACACTGAGAACAGGGAGGTTGTGGAGCTGAGATCTGATAGTGTCAACTTTGGTTTTAAAAGACGAAAGAAACAGGTCGCATTTTTGAGCAGAGTCCTCAAGAGTTTGTTTAATGGGATTAAGCAGACGAGTTATTGTGGAGAAGAGCTGTTTAGAGTTTCCAGGGCAGGTGTTGATGATGTTAGAATAATATTTGGAGCGTGCTTCTTTAAGAGAATAGGCGTACGCTTTCTGATGTTCTTTATATGCCTGCTTATGCACAGAGAGACCAGATGATTTTACACGTCTCTCAATAGCACGGCCAGTTGCCTTCATCTTGCGCAGCTCATCAGTGTACCAAGGGGCTGAACGCGAGAAAGACACCAGTCTTGTCTTCAAGGGGGCGTGTAGGTCCAGGAGCTCCCGAAGAGATTGGTTGTAGTAATCCACAGAGTCATCTGCAGAAGGATGATTGACAGCGGTCAGGGTGTGAAGATCAGCAGACAGAACATCAAGGGAAATGTTTTTAAGGTCACGGAACTGGATGGGTCGTTTTGGGTTTGAAGCAGGCGAAGATGAAGGCACTTCCAGGGAGATGACCCTGTGGTCTGAGACACCCAGGTCATATACAGATAAGTTATTGATGAGTACAGTGTCTGTAATCACCAAATCCAGAGTATGCCCCCTGCTGTGCGTAGGGGCGTCAACATGTTGAGTGAGATTAAGAGAATCCAAAAGAGACTTAAAATCTGTTGCCAGAGGTGAAG
>JBBPBX010040983.1:0-13078 GCA_038048925.1 Garcialebias charrua
ATTGTCCCCATCGCAGAGCAAGGAGGGGGATTGTTATACCCTCCATACGTCCATCCTGTGAGCTATACTTGAAAAATAAGTGAGGTGCCAATTTCCATTTAATGTGAGGCTGCATCTAAACCTAAGAAAGGTATCGAATTAGGCTGATAGATCAAAATCCAAGATGGCTGCAACCATATATTTATGTATGGAAACTTGTTGAGATGGAAAACTTGAAAAATAAGCAGTGTGCAGACTTACATTTTAGTGTGTGACTGCAGCTGGGTGCATGCTTGCATGTTCCTTCTGTGCTTGCATGGATTTTCTCAAGTTACTCCGGTTTCCTCCCACAGACAAAAAACATGCATGTTAGACTGAATGGTAACTCTAAATTGTCTCTAGGTGTGAGTGAGAGAGTGAATGGTTGTTTTGTCTCTATGTGTCCCTGTGATGGACGGGAGACATGTTCAGGGTGTACCGTGCCTCTCGCACAGTAGATGGCTGGACATGGGCACCAGTGACCCTGGCAATCCAAAAAGGAAGAAGCGGGTAAAGATAATGGATGGATGGATATATATACACATATCTGTGTGCAAGTCTGCCAAACCAATCAAAGAAACTATGATTTCTACTTTTTATATTCCTTAACCAATGGTTGCTTGTCTTATTTGTCTCTATGTGGCCCTGTGATGGACTTGCAACCTGTCCAGGGTGTACCCTGCCCCTCGCACAGTGATTGCTGGACATGGGCACTTTCGACCCTCATGACCCAAAATGGAAGAAGCGGGTAAAAGATAATGGATGGATATTCCTTAACCTCTTAAGACCTGAACTCTTGCATATGTGGATGCCAGGTTAAAGGTTTCTTAAATGATTGGGGTGGCTGAAAATTAATTTCTGGTGGCTAAGCCCACCATTGCACCCAGTAATGGATAAAATGGCTCTCTCTGCTTGCCAGGATTCACCACTCTATTGAACCGCAAGGTGGGAAGACCATTAAGGGGAAGGGGAGATCTGAGATTGTCATCACTGTATGTTCCCATACAATGACGAAATTAGTTCTCTGCATTGAACCCATCACACCTGAGATACACCCAGGTGGAGCAGTGGGTTGCTATGTAAGCGCTCGGGAGCAATTAGGGACTGGGTGTCAGACACCACGACATGTGGAAATGGCTGGGAGTCAAACCGCGACTTTCTGGTCCCCATGTCGGCTGCCCTACCTCTATCCCATATTAGCCCCAAATGATTTTATGATTACATCATATCAAAATACAGCTTGAATAGCTAATATAGCTTGGTTTAAGATTCTTACAAGATAACTGCATCATTTCCCTCCTTTGATACAGTTTATAAATGTATCTGTTATTAATCACTTCAGCACACAATCTAAGATAAACAGTTGCATGACGCCAAGACAGAAATAGAACCACTGGTAAGACTTTGTGTTCAATACAGATACAACAAACATGATTTTTATCTTTTGCTTTCTGTGCATGGTCAAGACGATCAAACAAAACATAAAAATGTCTGTTTTAGAAAATATCAAAGCATGTCTTAGATTCTGATTCAGAGTTTTATGAGCGGACCTTTTGAAATCTGACTCCAGATTTTTTGCCAAGGTTTATTGGACAATAAGAAATCCCACAACTTAAACCTCTTTCGTTCATTGATACATTTTTCTGTTTTGGATCAATGTCCAGCTACTTCCTCTTCGCTTCTTCAGTCTTTGTTTGCAAGTTGTACACCCAGAGTTTGTTGATTTTCATTTTAACCCTGTGTTTACTCTTCATTGGATATTAATCATTACATTTTCACAGTTTTACATTTGGGAGATCAAAAATTTTACTTTCCAATCATGTTAATCAACCTATTTGAACCCACTACGATTTAAGACGCTGGTGGAAGTTACAAGAAAGCTCAAGTTTCTTGGGGTGTCGAGACTTTTCCGTGGTCCTACGGTACTTTTTTTTTCTTTCACCGTCTCTCTTACATTCCCTCACAATCTGTTCCCTCCCTTTTTGTAGCTCTCACCTCTTCACCTCCTTCCTCTTTGCTCTACTTGTGTGATACGATCGAAGTGTGCTGCTCCGCGCCTCTGTAGTCCTCAGTGGACAGGAACAGGAATGTCTAGCTTTCCCCCCGTGTACAGTCAAATGGGGGAACAGAAGAAATAAATACGGACACTTAAAAAACACTTAAGCCAATTTAAAAGCAGTACTTCTCACCCAGTTCAGACGTAGATTTAATAAATGTCCAATTTAAACTGCATGGGTTAATTCTTGGTATTTTGAGGTTTTATTTTCTGTCACGAGAAAAACAAATAATAAAAATCCTTTGTTCTTCCTATATGTTGCGTTCACGCTTTTATAGATATTTTCACTTGAGTGATTTCTCCGAGCAGATTCTGAGAGAAATGCGTTTCATTTTATTAATTTTTTTCAATAAATTGTCGAGTCGTAAGGCCAAGAAGGTGGTTAGAGCCTGCTGGCAGACTAAGTAGGCGCCGACTCTTTATTATAAAATGCTTCAGTGAGATGACTGCACATCTAGATTTTCAATGGTGGCAAAACCTTAAATGGATTTTTGCTGAAGCTGGATGGCAAATACAGCTTTGCAACGGTAAATATTCTTTGCAGCAACCATAAATTTAGATTATACAATCAATGCCTGTTGCTTTTATGTTCCCTTTTGTATTGTGTAAAATATAACACAGTTTTTCTAAGATGATCTCATTTCTAAAATGGAAACATGGTGACCTCTGAGTTTATTTAGATGGACTAAAGCTCACCTCGACTTATATCACACCCACTGTGTCAGATGTCCCCTCATTTATTAGACAGCTTCCTTAGATCCAGACCTTTACTAACGGGCTTTTCTGTGAATGTTTGTGTTCAGTGCCCTGAGACCACTTTGTTGTGAACTGTGCTTTATTAACAAACTGAATTCAATACATGCTTCAGTCTGCTGGAGTCACTTTCAGTCACGCTAATTCAGACCATCCATCCATCATCCATCCATCCATCTGTCCATCCATCCAACCATCCATCCAGCCATCATTCATCAAACCTTCTGTCCATCCATCTAACCATCCATCCATCATCCATCCATCATTCATCCAACCTTCTGTCCATCCATCATCCATCCATCCATCATTCATCGAACCTTCTGTCCATCCATCATCATCCATCCATCATTCATCCATCTAACCATCCATCCATCATCCATCCAACATTCATCCATCATTCATCGAACCTTCTGTCCATCCATCTAACCATCCATCATCCATCCATCATTCATCCAACCTTCTGTCCATCCATCCATCATCCATCCATCCAACCTTCTGTCCATCCATCCATCATCCATCCAACCATCCATCCATCCATCATCCATCCAACATCAAATCATCTGTCCATCCATCCATCATCCATCCATCATCCATCAAATCATCTGTCCATCCATCCAACCATCCATCCATCATCCATCCATCATCCATCCAACCTTCTGTCCATCCATCCATCATCCATCCAACCATCTGTCCATCCATCCATCTGTCCATCTATCATTCATCCAACTTTCTGTCCATCCAACCATCTATCCATCCATCTGTCTATCCATCTACTTTGTACAGGTGACCCCCAATTTACGAACGAGTTAGGGAGATAAGAACGGTTCGCAGCTCGATTCTGACGTAGCTAGGGGGTGAAATTATTATTATTTTTTTAATTATCATGCTAACGGAGCGCACGCACACATTTAAGCATGTACAGTAGTGTACTGTAATGTTAAACATTGCTATTCACATTTACAGAATAAATAAAAATATATTTTCTTACTTTGAGATGGTCAAAGCCGACATCTTAGGTTGCCATGCGTTGATTGTTTTCGGGCCGAGCAGCGCGGGGGCCGGCAAGCCACCGCAGCTGCTCCAGACCTGTGTTAGCTAGCTGGCTAGCTTCTGCTAGCCAAGCCATGAGCTGGTGTTGGAGCGGCGGCGCGATCAATCTGCAGCTGCTGCTCCAGCCGCTGCTCCAGCCTGAGACGTCCACAGAGCTCACAGAGCGATTCCAGCTAGTAATTAATCCATATGATGCGATCCTGGTCACCAGTGTTCAAAAGGCCGGCTCCCGTGTTAGCTCCCGTGTTAGCTTCTGGAGCTAGCCAGGCCGGAGGTGTAGCCAGGCCGGCCGGAGGTGTTCGCGCGGCGGCCTGGCACGATCGGCGATAAATCCGCTGCTGCCTGAGACATCCACAAAGTTCACAGAGACGTTTCCAGCTCGTAATTAATCCATATGAAGCCATCCTGGTCACCAGTCTTCGGCCGGCTCCCGGCAGCTAACCTAAAATGGCGTCCGGTGTTCTACATTAATTTGTGACCGGAGACCCCAGTGACTGAACCTAAAATGGCGTCCGGTGTTCTACATTAATTTGTGACCGTGTAAACTGAAGACCTACTTCCTGCTGCCCAAGATTGCTCAAAAATGATCAGAAATGATCTTTTTTATCATAATTATTATTTATAAAGCCTTTAAAACAACCACAGCTGCAACAAAGTGATGTACACATGAAATTAAGAACATTTAAACACAAAAAAAATACAAAAAAAAAAAATATTTTTTTAATACAGTAATTTCATATTTTTATTAAATATGATACGTTCGTAGGTCCCGTTGTTCGTAGGTCGATGGAGTCGTAAGTAGGGGGTTTGCTGTATATACAGGTATTCCTCTTTCCATCCACCTAATGACCCATCCATCCATTCAACCATCCATCCAACATCCATCCAACCATCCATCCATCTGTCCATCCATTCATTCATCCATCCAATTATCCATCCATCTATCATCCATCTATCTATCCATCAATCCATCCATCTAATTACCCATCCATCCATCCAAACACCCATCCATCCATCCATCATTCATCCATCCAACCTTCTGTCCATCCAACCATCTATCCATCCATCTGTCCATCCATCTACTTTATATATATTCATCTTTCCATCCACCTAATGACCCATCCATCCATTCAACCATCCATCCAACATCCATCCATCCATCTGTCCATCCATCCAATTATCCATCCATCTATCCATCCATCTATCTATCCATCAATCCATCCATCTAATCACCCATCCAACCATCCATTCATCATACATCCAACCATCTGTCCATCCATTCATCTATCTATTATCTATCCATCCATCTAATCAACCATCCATCTGTCCATCCATCCATTCAACATTATCCATCCATCTATCCAACCATCATCCATCCATCATCTTTCCATGTATCTGTCATCTATCCATCTATCCATCTAATCACCCATCCATCATCCAACATCCATCAAACCATCCATCCATCCAACAATCCATCCATCTATCCATCTGTTCATCCAACCAACCAGAATTGGATCACAGGGGGCAACAGCTTGAGCAGGGAGGTCCAGGTATCTCTTTCCACAGCCACCTCTTCCAGCTTTTCAGAGAGGGCCCCAAGGCAACACTAATCCTAACCCAGGCCATCCGAGTCTCTCGAGCATGTCCTGAGTCTTCCCTGGAGTCTCCTTCCAGTTGGAGAAGCCTGACAAACCCCCCTAAGGAGGCACCCAGAAGACATCCTAATGAGCTGGCTGAACCATCTCAAGTGGCTCCTCTTGATGTGGAAGCAGTGACTTTACTCTACAAGTTCCTTGTGGAAATTTGGACCATTTAAAAAAAGATATTGTTTATAAAATAGAGTCCGCCCTCTTCCCCGACTCCATAAACCATCCTATCACCATAAAACTGGTTGGCCTACTATGTGAGTAAGCCTCTTATGGTACTGAGTTTGTTGTGGCTCCTCTGACTGATGAAGTCTTTTGGATGAAGGACGAAGTGTTTCAACAATCAAAGAAACCGTCCAGAGGACCAGACTTAACTTTGTTGGAATTTTTTTTTTACCTGGATTATTGAGCATGAACTTTAATGGAAGTTAATGACAATTCGTGAAGTGTGGTGAGTCCAGTGGTTGGACAACAAAAAAGACAAACTGAAGGAAAAAAGGAGGAAAAATAGAAACAGTGAAAAGAAACAAAATGAATAAAAATGAACAAGGAGCCATCAATGAGCCTAGTTGGGTGGAAACAAAAAAAAGGAGGAAATGAAAAAGAAAAAAGATCTGCTGAGAAAAAGCTTGTTTATATCTAAATGACTCACAAGTTAACATTTCAAACGATCACGTAACGTCACTAATAACCATTCTTTTGTCTATGTTAGTTTATTCCTACACAGTGTGTACATGTTTGGAGTGATTTGTAACTGTGATACGTTCTCTTGTTTAGTGAACCCAGAGTGAGGTTAGTGTTTCTGGTTTTGTTGAAGAAAACCACTTTTCCTTCTTTGTATGGCAAAGTTTTCACTTCCATTGTGTGGTTGCAACATCACATTGTGTTCACGCAGTGGTTCGACATCATAACATCACAGCTTTGGGACTCTTCCCTTCCAACAGAACTCCTTCATTTTTTTCCCCCTTTTCTTTTCCTTTTACTATACTGTATGTCATTAGGGTTTTGGAAAGAAGACGGTGTCTCTCTATCTTTCCATTCCCCCCTTTGTATTTGGAGACTGTATTTGCTCCAAAAAGGCTTTTAGAAATTTAATTTGACGTTTAAGACAACTGAAGGCCCTTTTGTGCCTCGGCCAGAGTAGGAAAATAAAAGAAAGGTGGTGGAATAGATGTCAGATATGAGTACAGAGAAGTTTCACCTTCAATTTCTAAAAAGTAAAATACAGGGAGTCCTCAACTTACGGCACCCTCAACTTACAGCAACTCGGACTTACGAACAGTACAGTTGTACATTAAATACAGCACTGGTATGTGTTTTTAGGTGTTTTTAGATGAAAGTGTGTTAGCTAACCGTTTGTAAACAAAGTTCTGTGCATGTTTATGAACCAGTATGTACGTTTGTGTTGAAAAACGGGTGTTTGGCGCAGCGCTAGCATACATTTTACTTACGAACGAAAATCCGGACTTACGAACGCACGTGCTATGGGTTCCGACTTACGTCAAAATCGGGTTACGGACGGTACTTAGGTCCGGAACTCGTTCGTAAGTCGAGGACTCCCTGTATCTTGCAATAGATTTATAACGATAGGTATGGATAAAGTGTCAATCAGTCACATGATTTCTAATCTCGATGTATGATTGTGGTATTTTTCCATTTGTTTTGTAGTTTAAGTTTATGTATAACCTGTTGATGGTACTTTAAGATACAGATTCTGCGTTCAGCTTAATTCCTCCTTGTGTCATTGGTTTACTGTCATCGATCGCCGCAGCTGGAGAGCACATCTCAACCTTAAATACATGGAGGTTAAAAACAGATGGGAAACAGCAAGGGGTGCAGGGAAACATGAGGAGGAGGCGATGAGTTTTAGGTTTGTAGGCGTGAAACTAAGCTGACGTGTTCAAGTCTTGCTAACGTTGCTCATTGAGCCTCCTGCATTTGATTCCTGAAATACATATCAGCACCTGCTGGGACGAGTTGGCAGAACTTCAGCTTTGAGCTGAAGTGATGGATGGCACTCGGGGATGGAGTGGAGGTCAGAGTAGGAATGCAGACCAGTCCTCATTCTGATCTGTCCCAGGTTTCAGCTTCACTCGTCATTAATCTAAGTCACATTCATCATAACTTTTTCTTTTCGTACGTAGTGGTTAGTCAGTTTTTTGACTAAATGAATCCTTGTGTCTTATTGTGTGGTAGAAGATGTGTAGGTACATGTTTTGCTGCCACCATGGTTGAACAGCAGTTATGTAGCTGGAGGAGGAATGTGGTTCCCTCCTCAGTTTTCAGTCCAAAGGGTCCTGACCTCCACCCCTGCGCTGGTCCACCTTCAGCAGAGCAAAGGAAAGGAATTTACCTTCCAATTAAGGGAGGCCAGGGTTAAATCAGGGTCAGAAATCTCACGATCAAGGCAAAAGGGCTACTTTGAATTTATGAGCTTGCATTTAACCTGCTGCGAGGCATTATTTTAATTTCCCAACTCTGCTCTAGTACACAGCTACAAGTGATTTCACATCATTTCAAAGATTAATGAATTTTTTATTTTCATGAATTTTCATAAAACGCATAAAACATGTTCATAAACCAGAATGTTTTTTTTGTCCTCTCCTCCTCTGCTTTCTTTATGGACCAGCTCGGTAGAGAACACTTCAATTCAGTTTCAGTTCAGTTTATTTATAAAGTGCCAAGTCGCAACAGAAGTTATTTCAGGGCACTGAACAAAACAATTCACATTAGAGTTGCATTCGGGCCCAAGAAAATCTGATTCGACCCGGCCCCAACCCGTAGCCATCATTTCCGAACCCCCAACCGACCCGACGAATTAACAGTAATTACAGGTCTGAACCCAAAAAACCCAGACATTTTAATTAAGCTTTGACTGAATATAATTATTAATGGTCGGGGACGCACGGCTGAATAAAAGGGGCAGAAGGTCGGAGCTGAGGGGGTGTTTGTCCTTTCATGGCCGTCAAAAAGCATTAAAACCCTGTTTCTGCTTGCATTCTGCATTATTCAGACACGGACCCTGCTCTGGCATGTCTGCTTTGAGACATCACCTGTTTGGGTCATCGGCCGTGCGCGTCCGCTGAGTGCAGCGGCTGAATATCCATTTGGACGATGGATCGCTTCCTGACAGTATAGTCCCATCTGAAGCTTAACTGAACTTTTTTTTTTACCTTTTTCAAAGCCGGTCATCTCGCTGTGAAATGGTCGTGTGTGGCTGGTGAACGTATGGCAAGCCATGTTGCCATATAATTGGATTGCGGCTGATCTGCTGACACAATCAAAAGCCCAACACTGACCCGGCCCGCCCATCCAGCACATTATTATGGCCCACCCCACCCTGAATTCAGGCCGGGCCGGGATTTGGGTCTGAGTTAGAAATGACAGTTCTAATTCACATACATTATAGGTACTCCCCGAGTTACGAACGAGTTATGTTCCTACGCCCGTTCGTAAGTCGAAAATCACTGTAAGTCAGAATTACACACTAGCCGCCACTTACACACGTACTGTACATGTAAGGTACTGTACAGTTACCAAGCACTTCACCTATCCTAACACAGTACCCTACATAATTATCAAAAAACACATACTGTACAGTACATTTGGAGCCATAAGTGGCCAAGATGGTGTAGTGGCAAAGGAACTGGACTTGGGATCCGGAGGATCCTGGTTCGAACCCCAGTAACGGCATAGTTTTGTGGTGTGTTTGAGCAGCACATCTAATCACTACTGCTCCCCGGCGCGCTTTCTATAGCTGCCCGCTGCCACCTGGTGGTGATTGGGTTAAATGCAGAGTCAAATTTCGTCTTGTGTGGAAACATGCATAAATGACAAAAATATGACATTATTATTATTATAATGAAGGAAAAAAATAGTTAATTTCTTACTGGGAGCTGGTGAAGCCGTTTGTACGCGTTTTAGCATGTTAGCGCTCCGGGTCCCACCAACATCCAGGCCACCAAGCCGTTCGTCCACATTTTAGCATGTTAGCTCCGGGTCCCACCAACATCCAGGCCACCAAGCCGTTTGTCCACATGTTAGCTCCGGGTCCCACCAACATCCAGGCTGCCAAGCCGTTTGTCCACATGTTAGCTCCGGGTCCCACCAACATCCAGGCTGCCAAGCCGTTTGTCCACATTTTAGCATGTTAGCTCCGGGTCCCACCAACATCCAGGCCGCCAAGCCATTCGTCCACATGTTAGCTCCGGGTCCCACCAACATCCAGGCTGCCAAGCCGTTTGTCCACATTTTAGCATGTTAGCTCCGGGTCCCACCAACATCCAGGCTGCCAAGCCGTTTGTCCACATGTTAGCTCCGGGTCCCACCAACATCCAGGCCGCCAAGCCGTTCGTCCGCCTGAGACGTCCACAGAGTTCACCGAGCGTTTCCAGCTCATTTATCCGAGCAAAGCAACCTCTGATCGGACACACGGTCCGTCCAAAGCCGGAGCTAACCGATGCTAACCGAAAACTGCCGAACACTGCCGAAAACTGCTGAACACTGCCGAAAACTGCGTAATCGGCTTCAGAATAATAATAATTATTATTATTATTATTATTATTTATTTATAAAGCCATTTAAAACAACCACAGCTGCAACAAAGTGATGTACTGTACACATAAAATCAAGAACATTTAAACACATAAAATAAGATTTTTCAAATTTTCAATAAAAAAAAAAGTTATTAA
Organism: Garcialebias charrua; assembly: GCA_038048925.1. Classification (NCBI taxonomy): domain Eukaryota; kingdom Metazoa; phylum Chordata; class Actinopteri; order Cyprinodontiformes; family Rivulidae; genus Garcialebias; species Garcialebias charrua. Next base: position 10,215 of record JBBPBX010040983.1, read on the forward strand.
TGAGATGCGTGACGTAACCCCGAATCGCCTTAAGTCGAGACCGCCGTAAGTCAAGGACTACCTGTATAAATGTCAATTAGTAAACGTTATCTATCTAAGGAAGCCAGCAGATTGCTTTGAGTCTTCATTTCGTCGCAGTCTCCCATCCTGAGCAAGCACAAAGGCAACAATGGAAAGGAAAAAACTTCCTTTTAACAGAAAAACACCTCCAGCAGAACCAGGCTCAGGACGAGCAGCCATCTGCTTCGACCGGCTGGGTTTGAGAGGAAAGGAAGGAGAAATGGACACAGCATGGCAGGTCCAGAATGGAGGCGAGCAGGTTCCTCACTGAGGGAAAAAAAACACATGTTAAGATAGAAACAATTACGAAATACATATTATTCATTTGTAACTGTTCATTTGAGGAAATTAGGTCAGTTTGTCCTCCAATATAACAGCATAACTAAGAGATAGCTCAGGAAACCCAAGCCAACCCTAACCATAGGATTTATCAAAAAGGAAAGTCTTAAGTCCAGTCTTAAAACTGGACAATGTGTCAGCCTCATGGACAGAAACTGGAAGTTGGTTCCACAAGAGAGGAGCCTGAGAACTGAAACATCTTCCTCCCATTCTGCTTTTGGAAACTCTAGGAACCACAAGTAAGCCTGCAGTCTGAGAGTGAAGTGATCTGTTAGGAAAACATGGAACACTAAGATCTGTAATATAAGATGGAGCTAGGTTGTTGAGAGCTTTGTAGGTTAGATATACAGTATAAGTTGGGTAACTATATACAGTACAGTACAGTATTTTGATTGTCATATAAGAAGTTTGTTTATCAGTTACACTTGTATAGTAACAGTATTCTGAAAAATACTTGGAATACAGTACAGTTAAAGAAAAAATGTTTGCTTACCATAAATCTCAGCTTATCAGTACTGTATATGTTTGGAAACAGATTCCCTTCCTTGCCAGCTCTGATAATGAAGAACCTATAATAAGAAGGTTAGGCAACCGTTCAGGCTCCAACGTGTTATTTCTAATCAAGAATCAGGGCTCTGCTGGTCTCTTGGTGTGTATAAATAGTAATGTATCTCTAAATCTGCTCTATCTCACAGCAGTGATGTCACAACAAACATTTGACTTTGGACGGCTGATGAAAAGAAGGTATTTTAGCTTCTCTGGTTTGGGTGAGGACAGACAGGCCGCAGGTTTAACTTTACGCCATGCGCCGTGCTGTGCAGCATTAGATAACTGACAATAAATCATGCACTTTAAGATGTGGACTCAAGAGAAGCTCTTTGATGTGCAAAGTTCATGTCAGGAGTTTTGACACACTATAAAGTGGGTCATTTGATTCACAAACCAAACAAAGAAGTGTCTGATTCTGTTTGCACATGAAAGACTTCATGTTTCATGAGCTCATTGTCTTTAACTGTTGGAACGACGCAAAATAAGTAAGTATTTATAATACAAATAATTTTATAATGCAGCACGGTGGATCAGTTGGTAGAGCGGCTGCCTCTCAGTGAGAAGGCTGCTGGCTCAAATCCTGGCCGGGGGCCTTTCTGGGTCTAGTTTGCATGTTTGATTTGATTTGATGTTTATTCATTCATTTTAAAAGAACAATACAAGACAGTTTCATCAGATACAAGAATACAAGTAGGATAAAATGAAGGGAGCAGAAAGAAGATGAAATCTTATTATATCTGCCCCTTATTTCACAGTTTGTTCAACCAATGATAACCTTCAAACTACATCACAAAATGAATAATTCTACTTAATTTTACTAACTGTAATACACAAACTACATCACAAAATGAATAGTTCTACTTAATTTTACTAACTGTAATACACAAACTACATCACAAAATGAATAATTCTACTTAATTTATCTAACTGTAATACACAAACTACATCACAAAATGAATAATTCTACTTAATTTATCTAACTGTAATACACAAACTACATCACAAAATGAATAATTCTACTTAATTTTCTAACTGTAATACACAAACTACATCACAAAATGAATAATTCTACTTAATTTATCTAACTGTAATACACAAACTACATCACAAAATGAATAATTCTACTTAATTTTTCTAACTGTAATACACAAACTACATCACAAAATGAATAATTCTACTTAATTTTACTAACTGTAATACACAAACTACATCACAAAATGAATAATTCTACTTAATTTTCTAACTGTAATACACAAACTACATCACAAAATGAATAATTCTACTTAATTTTCTAACTGTAATACACAAACTACATCACAAAATGAATAATTCTACTTAATTTTTCTAACTGTAATACACAAACTACATCACAAAATGAATAATTCTACTTAATTTTTCTAACTGTAATACACAAACTACATCACAAAATGAATAATTCTATTTACACAAACACACTAAGTTACATCATATATAGTTTTTGAGCAAGTCCTTTTTGACCTTTTTCTTAAATGTATACATTGATTTTGCATTTTTAACATCACTCTCCAGAACATTCCACAATCCAACTCCCTGAATTGAGGTAGACCGTCCCTTTAAGCTGGTTCTGAATTGTGGTTTGATGAATATCTCTGTCCCTTTGAGATTGTAATAACTTTGTCTTTTTATAAAATTTCTTTGGATATTTAAAGGTAATGTGTTATTATGAGCCCTATACATAACTGATAAAATACTATATTCTACCAATTCCTGGAATTTCAATAAATTTAGCTGAAGAAACAAGGTCAGAAAGTTCATTCTCAATAGTCCAGGTATCAAATCCGCTCATTCTCAATCAGTTCATCTGGACAGTTTCTTTTTAGTAGAAACGTTTCACCCTCACTCCAGAGGGCTTCGTCAGTCAGAGCAGTCCAAATATA